>RSEH01000031.1:0-210506 GCA_006503475.1 Stentor roeselii
TAAACTTCTCCAGAATGTCCACAGTACAAATTTAGAAAGCATTTCTTTTGAATGTCCCATAAAACAAGAGTCTTATCCAAAGATCCAGAAACTGCAATTGCTCCGTCCTTAGAAATTACTATGCACCTAACATTCGATTTATGGTGGAGAAGGCAAACTACTTGACTTTTGGTCTGAATGTCCCAGACCCTGACAGAAGTGTCTTCCGAGCCAGTGATAAGGGTCCGTCCATCACTGGAAATCGCAAGACACATGAATCCTCCGTTGTGAGTTTGAAGGAATTTGTTGTATCTGGATCGCTTCTCATCACCAGAATAATTCGTGAAACAATAGAGCTGCTGAGAATATTCTTGCAAAGCAGTTTGGTTTAAATGAATCAAGTTAAGTTGATTAACGACAATATCTGTGGAAAGTATTGATCTAATTTGCTGAATCTCCGATTTTTGATAAGCTGAAATCGTGATAAGTTTGAGGTAATACTTGGTAAGAGTGCTAATTTGTTTGATAACTGAGTTACTGCAGGTTTCAATAGTTTTAATTGTCTTCTCAGTTTGAAGATGAACTTGTTTCTTTAAATATTTGAGAGATTGAATCCAATAATGAAGTTTGTCATTGAGCATTGATTTTTGGATTGAGTCAAGTTCTTCCAACAACGGTTCATGCCGATGCTTTGCTTTCTTTGATAAGTGTTCACCAAAGTGGGTGCTACACAGATAAGCATTGGAGCAGTGACAGATGAAGAAAGCTTGAGTTGAGCAGACTTGACATTTCATTTGATTATAATCAAAGTTCTAAAATTCTAACATTTAAAATGGAAGAAAAATATGAATAAGATTGTTGTTGGGGTTCTTATAAACCCAGAAAATAAGTTAGCGTTGCCTTCCAGTCGGTTGATAACTGAGAGAGATGCCCATCCGCATGCGTTGGAGGACTCGTGTAAGAAGTGGTTTGAAAGAATCACCTGCAAGCCCACAAACCAGCTGTAAATTTGATTATTACCTCTTCGCTGACTTTCATTTTCTGGGCCTTGATTTGTGTTTCGTCTAGGCCTTAGTGACTGAATCGAGACTTCTGAGGGTTGTTTGAGATGTTTGCCTTGAAACCTCGTGCTTCAGAACTTTTTGGATCCTTTTTGAAGGATCATCTTTTTCAATAAGAATAGCAGCCGGGGTCTGCAACTACTTGATGCGCTCTCAATGACTTAAGTGTTCTGGCAGGTATGACTAGATTTGGCAGATAATCACTCCCTAGTTACACTGCCACATTTCTTGACTCTTGCTTGGAAGGATGCCTGGAAGGATTTCTTCCAGTCTCTTGCGTTTTAACAGTCGACTAATCAGACGACTTACAAATTGTCCATATTGCAGCTGTTGTTCAGACTCAGAGGAGTTCGTTTATTGAGGTCATCAAGTCTGAATTTCGCTTTCGAAGTTTCTGAAAATGAACTTAATTTAAAAATAGAAAAACTTTAATTTTGATAAAAAATCTTCCAACTAGAAAACTAAAAGCTTGGAGATAACATTGAATGATTCACATAATTTTGATAAAGAATCATTATACTAAATACTAATTTGAACAAAGAAGATATTTTGCTTTTAAGATGTATACTAATGATATAAATCTTAATTAACATTATAACTACCAAATGATGATAAAATCAATGATTCCTTACACATTCTTAGATTTTTTTGGTTTTTACAAAGTAATTTCATACTTTCAAAACTTCGACTCGCTTTTCCATTACTCAAATTTATCAAATAATATTTAGAAAAATGATCTTTACCCAACAAAAAATTCAAAGACTAAAAAAAAAAAAGTTACTCCCATAACAGTTTTCTATCTTAAATCTTTTATCAAACTTATCATAAACGGATACATTAAATTCCAAATCTACAAAAACAAACACCAAAGAGTTCGATGAAAACTTCCCTGAAAATATTCTTGGTTGTATAGTTATTAAACTTTTAGATGTCCTCACATCAATCATTTCTGATTTATTTTCAGTAGAGAAACAAATTGTTTTTAAATCTCTTGATAAACAAACAAAATAAATACAGGATCTTTCAAATAAATATATACTCTTTATCCTAAAGTCCCTACAATCAACAACAAAAATATTACCTCCCTCAGTTCCGCATACTAAAACAGACTTCACAAGAGATAAACTTGAAATCTCACAACCAATCTCTATCGATTTTATATCTTTCAATGTTTTCAAACTAAAAAAGTAAACTTTCAAAGAACCATAAACAATCAAATTGTATTTTATTGATACACACAAACAAAAATCATAAAATTTGTTGATTTTTGTTGTTGTTATTATTTTTGAAGAATAAATATTGAGTAATTCAATCTGACTATGAAGACCTCCAAAGTAGAGCTTTTCTTTTGATATTTGAATACATGAGAGTAGATATTTAAAGTTTAGAAAAGATTTTTTAACTTGATAAGTTTTTGAACACCATAGTTTGATAGAATGATCATTCGAGGAGGATGCAAATAGTCGATTATTTCTGCAAAAATCAATAGAGTTTACTCTTGAGGAATGACCTTTTGAACTACTTAACAAACAGAAAGTTCTTAAGTTAATAAACTGTACCAATCCATCGAAATGTCCAGTCATTAGTATTTCATTTTCTTCATTAAAACATCCGCGGTCAATACTGCCTTTAAAATAACTGTTTTTCAAAAAATTTGATTTGCTTAAATCAAGGTTTTGAATTTTCCCATTTTCACAAACAATAATAATTTGTCGAGTTTTGTTTTTGAATGATACTAATACAACTGGAGATTCTGTTTTAATCAAATAAATAATCGAAGGTTTAGCAATGCTCCAAATTCTGATGGTTTCATCTTCAGAACCACTCACAAATGTTTTTGAATTTTTAATAAATTTTACAGTTCTCACCTCGATTTGATGCCCCTTAAAGATAGATTTTAATATTTTTTTTCGGACACTCCACAAGCATATCGAGCAGTCAGTACTACCAGATAAAACATAATTCGATGAAAAATCAATATCAAGAGTCAAAATTGATAATTTATGATATGAAAGGCAAGCAATATTTTGAAGAGTTTGCGGATCCCAGATCCTAACTCTTGAATCAGTGCTTCCACTGATTAAAACTTTCTGATCTTCAGATAGACACAAAGAAGAAATCGTTTGAGTTCGATTTTGAATAAAATAATTAAATTTCAATTTATTTTGTTGTTTTATGTACTTAAATAGTGTAATTTCTTTAACAAGTTGATTTTTTAGGCTATTCAATATCTTAAAAATACTTGAATAACGATGAACATTTTTTATGTATATGTGCCTAGTAATTTCACACAAAGAATAAGAATTAAGTTTTTTTGAGTTTTGTTGAAAAAAACTACTTATCTTAATTGAATAACAAAATAAATACGAAGGTAGAGTAACCCATAACCAACTAGTTTCTAATTGTGAAGACTTTATTGTTCGGAGTCTTTTATGATATGCTTTTCTAATTTTATTGTTTTCTTCTTGAATTTTAATGTTTTTATACAGTGGCTTAGAGGCTTTTTTAAGTGTTCTTTTAGATCTTTAGCTGAAATAAGATTTTTTTTGCATTTGCACTTATATTTCCTTAAATCTGATGTCAGATTTTCCATTTTTATAAACAAGTAGTGCTAAATATATTATCTTTATAGGAATTTGAAATATTCTAGAGTATTTTTCAATAATCTGCACTATTTTCTTTATATTTAATGTTGATGCCTCTTTGATTAAAAATTAATATTGAAACTGAATAAATTAAATAAAAAAAACAACATTTTATACAGAGTCGTATGTTGAATATATAAAGAAGAATATTTTCAGCAATAGCTTCGATTTCTCAATAACATTCTTTTCGAATCCTTATTGCATGTCCACATATTGATATGAAAAATTTCCATCGATTAAACTTAAAAAAACTTGTAAAAGGAAAGATAGGAACCCTTACCTCTAGATATATTCAATGAAACATTATGAATCATTGAACTCTTTAATATATAAATGAAACTAAACATACATCATATTTCCTAATTTTCAAATTAAAATACCTATACTTTTTTTAATTAGAAAAACTATTCAAATAACATGATGATTTTGAGTCTCATATGGGAATTGCTCAGACATTGTAATATATATTAAAATAATTAAGGCTTCCATTTTCGTAATGTAATTTAGGAGCATGCCTAGGAATAACTAAAGCAAATAGCTACAGAAGTCCAAAGCAGAGTCATTATAGGATATGATTAGTTAACATAAATAACTAATGATTATTGTATTATATTTATAATCAATTCTTTTTATGATAAAATTAGAATTTTTACTCTATTTTTTTCAAAGTTAAACCATATTCATTACTCTTTTACCTAAGTCAGAAATGAAATTTATCTTTCAAAATTTTGAAAAGAACGCTTCGCATATAAGATTCCTAAAAATCGTACTTCTAATTCATTAAACAATAAAAAGTTTTAATAAGAAGAGTGAGCCAAAATAAATTATTTTAAAAATTATGAACCTTTATATAAAAAAACAAAGACCTATTGAAATTCATCTTCGAATCGATGATTCTAGTGAAATTTCGTGTCTTTCTCATAGTAATTGAAAAACTGATTCAATAAAAAATGTAGGATAAATGAAAGTGTATAGCTAATATACTATTTTTTTATACAAAAATATAGGAAAAATGCAATATATATATATATTTTTCGACTATCAGTGAGATTCTACGTGACAAATGAGCAAGCCAAGCTACAATAGAACGCCAAATTTTCAAAAAACATAAATGACTTGCTTTTACGAAAATTTTATAAAACTCGAAAAGAAATAAAAAGAAAAAAGAGATAGTTTAACACATAAATTTAAACCGACACTAAAACTTTTAAACTTTTGTATAGGATATCTTTTTGGTATTTTTTAACCATTAATAAATATGAGAGCTCTAGGTTGTTTCTTTGCCTTGGTCTTACATACTTACATATGTGAGAGTAGATGCATAGATATTAGTGAGAAAATTGTATCAGTGTTCACTTGTATTGAGCTTAAGACATTAGGTTATCCTTCAAAATTCACAGAAAGTTACTTACAATTAAGTTCATTAAATCCAATCGACTATACGGCTTATAATTCAGAAATGGAGTTTGTTGCAGTTTTTCATTATGATACCTATTGCTTTACTAGGCCAGGGAACTATATTTTAGGCATATTATGCATGGATGATTCAAATTACGATCTTATCAATTTTATTGTTATTGACCCAATAATTACTTATTCAATAGAACCAGTTATTCCTCAAACGATTTCAGACTTTTTTTCTTTTTCAATATCAGTAGGAAATGACGGTTTATCTGATTTACTTTCTTTTCGGTTCACATTGAGTTTAACTGATTGCTATAATGGCAATGATTATTCCTACAATTTAATTGGAGAGCGTGAAAAAGTCTCAAATCTTAATTTTTATACTTTCCAGTCCTTAAGGATTAAAAAAAGTGGCTGCTATAGTTTTACTTTGACTGTGCAAATTCAGATTTCAGGATGGGATATGTATTCAACAGTATCACCAGTGTCAGAATTTTTCATTTCAAGCCAATTAAAAGAAATAGAGTTATCCTGTGATCCTGTATTTCAACAATATTATATAAATAAGTGCACACTAACTGCATTAGCTGATAATAAAATTGAGTATTTCGAAGGGTTCTTCTCTCATTTGATTATTGAATTTAATTCGCCTAATGAAAAAATTGAATGGGCTTCAACGTCGAAGGATGATATGTCTGAAATTGTTTATCTCACATTTTTTAAAACCTATGGTTTAGTTACCTATAATGCAGCAGTTACCGAGTTATCAACAGGGAAAATTGTTACAACTTCGATTCATAAACATATTCATGCCGCTAGTTTATCAATAGATTTTATCAATGTAATTCTTATTTAGGATTCAAGTAGTAGAGCTCCCTTCGATATTAACGGCACAATAAAAACTTACTCACAAGAAATTATTGATATTCATATGCTACAAGAGTTTGAACTCGAAATTTTTCTTAAAACACCCTACGCCACAAACTCAGGATTAAACTTTACTGTTGAGGATAAGTTTATAATCCAAAGGTGCAATTTAAAAATTGATTCAAATCCATTCACAATAAAAAATATTAAAGTTTTGTCTTCAGGATTATTTTATTTTAATTTTAATGCCAAATCTTTGAATCTTCCTGAGACCCAGACAAACTACTTTAAAGCGATAAACTATATAAATAAAGTCTCCATTTTTCATGAATCAGTAGTTAGTAACTATAGATTCGTTGAACTTTCTTTAGATATAATTGGAGATGACTTGAACCATTATTTAAGTCCTATAACAATAAATATTAAAGAAACGAGCAATCTTGGAATTGGAGGAGATTTGGATACATATATAGTCAATACTAATACCTCTAAAATATTTATATACTTTTTGGGATCTGGAGTTGGTACAATCATTTGTAATATCAATGAATTTTCAGAAGAACTGCTTTTTAATGTTCAAGCGAGCAAATTGATGTTGAGTCTCAACCCAACTGTAAAATTTAAATAGCCAATTGATACTCAGCCATTCACCGCGTGTGTAAAAATTTCAGATATCAGTGATTCAGTATTAGTCTCTATTACTTTTCATGTTACTTTAAGTTTAATTCTAATTGAGAATAACTCAGGAAATTTAACGGGCGGTTTCTGGGAGAAAGATATTAATGATAATTTTTGCTTTGAAAATTTAAAGATTTATGCATCTGGCTCCTTTAAAATACAAGCTTCATCAACTGGAAATTTGACTAATACTGAATCAGAAATTTTTACTATCATTAATAAAATACAATATGCTTTGATTGAACTAAACGAGAGTGCTATAATTGTATATAAAAATTTTAAAATTTATGTTAAATTAATTGGCGAGGATGATAATATATTTAGAGGCGATTGCAATATTCAATTGAATCAACCAGCTGGGATAGTTTGGTATGAAAAAGAAAAAAATTGCTTAGGCCAAGGCATACTTAGTTTTGAAGGATATTTTACACAAGAAAATTGTTTTACAATTCAAATCAATACTTTTTATTATTTAAACACAATCACCTTATTGGAAAAAGATGTTTGCTCCTCAAAAGCAATATTGGAATTTTCTCTTGATAGAAATGTAAGCCATAATCAGGTAAGCTCAATCGGGGATTCCTTTAAATTAATTGCAAGAATAAAAGATTATGATGGATTTTTGTTAAAGAATGCGAATGCAAGTATTTCCATCGATTTGATTGGTTCAATTAATCAATATTATCCAGGTGTTGATATGTTTTTTTATGAGAACTTTTTAATTCATGTCTATGAAGGTTTAGGCATATCATTTGAAATTCATTTACCTAGGGCCGGATATTATACTATTAAAGGATTAGGAGATTCTACAAGTTATTATGAATTAAGACTTTATGTCAATAACTATGTTACAGATATACTCGTGTTTTTGAATCCTGCGAACTTTTCAATATATACCCCAGTCGAATTGAGTGTAAAAGTATTAGGAGCAGATGGAAATCAACTAGCCGATTCTTACAATTTCGTTGTTTATGATATGTATGGACTTATCATAAAGAAAATAATAACAGATGGATACTTCAGAACAATAATAAATACAAAAGATGCTTTAATTTATGATTTAAATGTAGTTTGTCACAACTTAGCAAAGTCATTTCAATTCGAAGTTCATCCTTTATACACAAACCTTTCTTTTACAAATATAGTAATTTTTATTTAGCCTTTATTAAGTTCAGATATTTTCGGAATAAATGGAGGAGCGTATGACAAATTCAAAGGACTTAGATGTGAGTATGAAGTGTATTTGCTATTGGAGTCACTTGATAACAATAATTCTGGCTTATATATTTTTGATTTTCAGAAAAATCATTCGATATTTGGAGGGTCTATTTTCTTTGTACCTTGCACATTTGAAAGTTTCAGTTATTTCAGAATTTTATCATCAGGAACCTTTAAAATAACTGCACAATCAAATAAATTGAACACAGAAACAATCATTCCTTATGCATCAGATATCTTTAGAATATCAAATAAGATTTTATCAATTAATCTTAGCAGAGAGTACATAAGAGTAAGCATCGCACAAATGATTGAACTAAAAGTTCAAATAATAGGTGAAGATAACCAAAAATATCTTCAAGACTCTGAAATTCAAATAAGGAACTACTCTGAACATATTTTAAATTGCTATTATACAAAAGGTATGAGTTCCTGTTTTTATACACCTTTAAATGAAGGAGTAACTTTTTTAACAGCGACAGCAGGTGGTAAATCTTCATCAACATCACTCATTGTGATAAAGTTTGATCTTATTCAAACAAATTTAATTCTTGTAATTTTTACTTAGCCTGAAAATAACTCAATTTCTTTAAATGCAAGTTTCCATGTTAAAGACACACTAAACGAAACAAGAGATTTAAATGAAATTCTAGATTACTGTTATATTTTTTTGGAAATTAATGAGAATATTAATAGTTCTGGATTTTCAATTAATGGAACACTTACAAAAAAATTAGAAAATTCGAAAGTCACTTTTGATGAAAATTATATACTCTCCTCTGGTCTATTCAGTCTAAGATTTTCAAGTAACTGCAGTTCCCTTATAAATGAATTTGTTACTCCATTATTTTCAATAAGAAACTCTATCAAAAATATTGATATCAAATTAAATAATTCAGAAATCACAGTATATAAGAGCTTTTATTTAGAAATCAGGATAAATGGATCTGATGATAAATTTTACCTACATGAATGCATCCTTTTTATAAAAGATCAGGATGATATTACTTGGGCCACAGAATCGATCAGTAATGGACTGGGCTTTGCCTATTTTTATCTTACAGAAACAAAAGAATATAGTTTGGTAACATCTTGTGGTGGAATTAAATCAAATATAATAAAAGTAAGACCATCTCCACTTTCGTTCAAAATCACAGTTCTTAATCAAGAAGGTGACGTTTCGATTATCACAGCTTCTAACAAGATTTTGTTTGCTGATATTAAAGTTATTGATTCTCAAGAGTTGATTGAATCCAAAAATTATAATAATGGGAGCTATCCTTTTACTTTATCATTATTGAATAATTCAAATCAATGTTCAGGACTTACTTTCGAAGTTAATGATTATGTGTATGATTTTCAAAATTATTCAGGATACACCGAAACTGGGCAAACAAGACTAAACTTAAAAATACTATCATCTGGAAATTTTACTATCGAAGTATCAAATTCGTTCCTTCCTATTATAAGTAATAATTTTACAATTTCATCAATAAACTACATCAAAAATTTCACTATAAATATAACTGAGACAACGGTATTTATGTCTAACTATATGAAAATAGATTTGAAAGGAGATGACAATCACGCTTTCAAAGAAAATTCAAAATTAACCATAACTGACTTTTCTGATTATAACAATAAATATCAGTGCATGAATTTCGAAGGAGAGTGCATTGTTCCAAACCTGACTTTAACTTCACTTGGCCAAACAAGGTTTAATTTGGATTCCTTCAATTTCAATTCAAGCTTCTCAATTAAAGGTCTTCCAATAAAGATTTCTTCAACTTTCGTTTCAAGCAATGTAAAAATTATTTAGGTTACAAAAAGTAATGAGACTTTTGATATCATTTTTAGTCTGAAAGATAATTTATTAGAATCCGATATATGCCATAAAGACCTTGATTCATGCACATATGAATTGAATATTTTACCTGACTTGAACTTCACAAGTTCTGGTCGTAATTTTTCATTTTTTGAATTAAAGATGTTGTACTGTTCAACTTACATTTTTTCAAAAATAAAAATTTTATCATTGGGAACATTTCAGCTGATAATATCTTCCTCATGCTTTTTTGAATCTTGGATTAGTCCATATTCAATATCAATAATCAATTACCCGAAACATATATTTTTGGATATTAAAAATACAATTGTTACAGCTTATTTCGAATTTTCAGTGATAATCACTATTATAGCTGAAGATAATCAAATATATTATAACGATGCATCAGTGGAAATAATCGATCAAAATGGAACAATATGGGCAGAAAAAATAATAAGCTACTATTCAAATACCATATATATTGTTTTGAACGACACAAAACCCTTTGAACTGACTGCTAGATGTAATGGTGTAATCTTATCAAACACCATATTTATTAATTCAACATCTCCATTATTCTTCTTTGAAATTAAAGATATGAATGAAGTTTCAGTAGACTCATTAAATTCTACAAGTAATTATTACGCTAAAATTAAAGTGATCAATTCAGCTGGTGAAATCGAATCTAAAAATTATAGAGGAAACGGATTTTATCCTTTTTCATTAACTTTGATACCTTTAAGTGATAGTTGTTCTGGCATTTCAGCTACTTTTAATGGTTTTAGGTCAGATTTCGGAATATATAATAGCACAACTTTTAGAGGTGAAGCAACAATAGAACTAAAAATTTTATCATCTGGAGATTTTTCACTATCTCTAGAAAGCCTATCAGAATTATCAATACCCAAAAAATCCTTGTTTTTAAAGTCCAATAATAAACTGAAATATTTTACGACTAATAATATTTCAATGACAACAATTTATTTACCTACTAATGTAACTTTGATGCTATATGGAGATGATAGCAAGCCTTTACTTAAAAACTTAAAAATCGAGTTGATAAATAGTTTGGATCCTTTAGATAATTATAGTTGTGAGAACGTGCATGGAGAATGCAAAGTAATTGGACTAGTCCTGACTAAACTTGGAATTACTAGATATAATTTTATTTCTATCTATTTGAACGACTTCTTCACTATTGAAGGAATGCCTATTAATCTATTCTCAGATATTCCAACAGAAAATGTTACAAAGAGTGACGAAACCTTTGACTTGATTACTAAATTACTTGATAATAGCAATCGAATTGTTGTAAATAACAAAAATATTTTTTATTGTGATGTGAGTTTAACTCTCATCCCTCATGAATATTCTATTTATTCAGGTAAAGTTGTATTATTTGGTTCAAAAGCAAGACCTGAGCCAGGGTCAATCGAGTTCAAATCTGTGAGAATTTTATCATCAGGTAAATTTTCATTGAAATTATCCTCCGATTGTGATTTTATCACCAACTGGACTAGTCCTTTTCACTTTTCAATAAAAAACTATCCAAAAAGCATTTCTTTATCAAGCAATAGAGATTTGACTATTTTCGAATACTTCGACGTAACTGTGGAGATTTTAGGAGATGATGATCAAAACTATAAAGGATTTTGCAATTTTTCATTTAGTTCATATTTAAAGAGTAATAATCCAGAGACCTTTTATTCAGGAGAAATAAAAAAATTAACGTTATTCTACGAAAAAGCTGGAAAATATAGTCCAAATATTAGTTGTTCAGATGATAATAAAGTTGCAAGTTCAAGCATTTACAACGATGTGTTCAACCAGTCACTTGAAATTTATATGGTCCAACTTCCATTCGATTCAACACCTTTCAGCCTTAAAGTCTGTCAACTCGACAAAAGTTTAAATCGTTTAAATTCTTTATTTTTCAATCAAACAGAGATAACTGTAAACATCTCTCTCATCAACTCGAATTTCTCTTCTAATTCTGGCTTAAATTTTTCTGGAATAGTTCAAAAAACAATGAATTCAGATTTTTGTGCAGAATTTAACGATTTAAAGATTTTATCATCTGGCAACTTTTCAATAAAAGCAAGTTCAAACAGTCTTTACATAAATCCTTATCAAACGAAATTCTTCACAGTAACTAACACGATCAATAGATTCAACTACTTTTTTTCCAGGTCTTTATTCACTTTTTTCAATTTTGACTTGACAATTGATCCTATCGGAGATGATGAAAGTCTTTATATTTTGCCTACAACTTACATACTTTCCACCTCTGATAACTCTTTAAGAGGCTCACTACAAATAATTAGTTCAGGAAAAGCTGAGTTTAAAAAGCTGCACTTTGTATCAAGCGGGGAAAAAATAATTCATATAAAAGCAACTTCAGAGCTTAAAGTTGTGGATTTTAGTTTTACAGTAAACGTTTCGAAAAGCTCTGTGAATCTAACAATTGAAAATATTAGAAATTTTAATAAACCTGTAACAAGTGAGGACTTGATTAATGTTCTGGCAGTTGTGGTTGATGATCAAAATTTAACTGAAACAGAAAATGGTCCTTTTAACTATGTTTTGAATATTGGGTTAAATAAAAATTTAGCTTACTCCAGCTCGAAAGGAGTCACGACAGTTAAATTAATAGAAACAATTGCTGAATTTAAAGCACTTAGAATTTTAGCTTATGGAACTTACTGGATTGAGGTTGGGACCACACAAGACATTACTTCCAAAAAAACTCAAGAATTTCAGGTTTTAAACATGATAAAAAATATAAAATTAACCTCGTCTACCTCAATATTTTCAACTTTTGAAGATATTCAGATTTTCGCGGAAATCTTTGGAGATGATGATGAAATTTTTAAAATAAACACGAATTATTCATTGAATCATAATGCAAGTCAATTAGTTTCACTTGAAACTTTATATTCAGGTGATGCAGGAAAATTCAACTTTTCATTTTTTTCTAAAAAACATGAAAAAATTAGTTTATCTTTAATTGCAACATTTGGAAACTACTCTTTCATGTCCTCTCAAATTAATTTTGAGATCATTGAGTCAGTTCTCATTCTTTCTGTTATTCCTGAAAATATAATAACTGGTGAAAATTTCGATTTAGGTTTTCAACTACTTGCTAATCATCTTATTCAAAAAGTCCTCAGAAACTTCAACGAATTTCAATTAAATATCAGTATTACATGCATTGAATATCTTAAAATCAATGTGAATTGTTCAAATTTCGAATACTCCGGGCCGAATTCAGCAATTTCAAAATATGGAGAGGTGATTTTCAAAGGTATTCAAATTAAGCAAAACTCTTTTTTCAAAGTAAATCTGAATCTAGATGGATTTTCGATAATTTACCTTAATTCTACCGACAATTTTTCATCATATATTGAGCCAAATTTTGAGTTGAAATTCGGAACTGACAAAGGGCCCACAAATAGCAATGAATATTTCAGTCTAGTTGTATTTTCTTATTATGGAAACTTTTTAAAGCTTTCAAATATTGATTTCGAAATTTATTTCTCTAAAGCTTATGACTCAGTAGTTTCAGGAGAAGTTTTGCTAGGGTTATTCAACCCAAGTAAGAAAACAGACTATTTAGGTAAGTCAAACATCACCAATCTCTATATCCTTTCATCAGGATATTTCAAATTCGAAATTTATCATAAATTGAATTTAAAAGCAACTCTTTTCACAGGCTTCATTCAAAATTCTATAAAATCTATTTTAGTATGGCCTGGAAAATTCATATATGAATTTTCTCCAGTGATAATCAATTATGTTTGTATTGGAGAAGATGAAAATCCTTTTATTCTTCCAACGATCATTTCAATATCAGAAGCCAAGAACTTAAGTTTCAAAGGAAATCATTTCAACGAAAACACTTCTGGCTTTTTCAACCTAATACTACTAGAAAAAAACAACTACACATTTATAATCAGTAATAACCTCACATCATTGAATACAAGTGTTTCTGTGGTATATTTAAATATAAAAGAATGTAACAGACCTAATATGAGAATAGATGAAAAAAACGAAACTTGTCTGTGTGAAGAAGGCTTTTTCTTGAATGATACCTTAGGAGAGTGTCAAATTTGCAACAAAAATTGCAAGAAATGTAATAATTTCACTAGTTGTTATGAGTGCAATTTTGATAATTCTTTAGTAGTTGAAGGAGGTTGCGAATGTAATGATGAATACTTTTTTGATGGAATTGGCTGCTCCAGCTGCTTAAAAGGCTGTAAGAAGTGCAGTAATTTAGAAATCTGTGAAGAATGTTTAAACGGCTTCACCAAACTTGAAAATAAATGCTTGTGCGCTGATGATAAAATTATTATAAATAATAAATGTATCTGTAAACCAGGCTACCAGTCTCTTGATAATAATAACTGCTCATTGTGTATCAGATGGATGCAAAAAAGAGATTTTAATATAAAATTGATTGAAAATTACAATGCTATTCAAATAGATATAAATTCATCACTTGAGATAAATCAAAATGAAAAACAATTCAGAGAATACATTATTAATAAAGATATCTTAGGAGAAGATTTTACTATAATTAAATTTCAAAATACTTTCAAAATTTCACTAGGAAAAAATAACAAAGTTTTCAGTAATGATTTAGAATTAAATCTGTCTAATTTTTATGCTAATAACAATATTTGTGGATTTCGTGCTGTTGTTAATAGTGAGAAAATATCATTTATTACTGAGAAGGAAAAACCTCGTCCTGAAGCAGTGATATTTCAAAATTTACTCTCTGATAAGATTTGTGATGAAGAAAAAATTTATTCTTTTGATGGAAAAAATTCTAGAGGAAACTTCCAAAATGAGTTAATTTATGAGTTTCAAGTTTTTGATAAATTCGATCGTAAGAATAAACTTTATGATTCTAATGATTCTGTTATTTCATTTAAAATTGATAATTCCTTTGAAATAAAATCAATAATAGTTGTGCTTAAAGTGAAAACCTATTTCGGAACCGAGCATTCGTCTGAAATATCTGTGGATATCAATAATTCTCAAAAATTGTTCACCGAAATAGGTGCATATTACAGTTGTTGGTATTCAATTGACTGCCAAATCATGGTTGATAATCTTATTTTCTGCAAAAAATTCAATGATCTTTCATATCATTGGGAAATTCTCTTGGGAAACGAAATTAAGTTATCAAGAAACACACCTCTGCTGACAATCGAATCAAAAAGTTTAAAACCAGAAAAATACATATTTAAATTAACGATCTCAACCAAAGAAGAACAGCTGTCAGTTTCTCAAGGCCAAATCGAAATAATACCTGATAAACCTCAAGTCTTTATAGATAGACTTCCTGGTTCAATCTCAAGAAAGTTCGATTTAACTTTAACAGCCAAAGAAAAATCCTCAAGTTCAAATTTCCGATTTTTAAAAGAGTCAGATTCGAGCGGAGGGTTATTTTTAGACTGGAAATGCAAAATACCCAATTCCGAGAACAACATTTGGTCAAATTGTTTCACGACAAATGAAGATATAAAAAACATAACAATTTCAAAAGAATCATTAAAAGACCATGAAAGTATTTCAGTAAGACTGGAAGCTACTTCAAATGAACTTTCATCTTTTATTTATTTTAATGCAAGTATCATTGATCAAGAAGTCCCTTCAGTAAAATTCAAAATAATAACAACTGGAAACCCCGAGAAGTTCCCCAGAAGTTCTTCAACAATAATCGAAGCAATTTCAGAAAGTTCTGAAAATCTCTCTTGTAAATTTTCAATAAACATTACAAATAAATCACCTGCGATAACAGGTTGCCAAATAGAAATAAACCCTTTAGAACTAGACATGAAAAGTGGAATGAACTATCAATTAAACTTAAAAGTTTTAGAATTTGATTTTTATTACTCTTTTAAAATCAATACTCCACCACAACATGGAAGTTTCTTTGTCGACCCTCCTGAAGGAAAAGAATTTGAAACGATTTTTGTTTTTATAGCAAAAGATTGGTTTGATGATCAAGAAGACCTTCCTTTAAGGTACAGTTTCACTTATGGAGATGAAAGTAATCCTGCCATCTTACGCATGAGTCAAGCTGACAGGTATTCTACGAAACTGGCCTGTGTTGAAAGACCGAAAGTTTTATGCAGAGTTTATGACTCTCTTGACGATTTCACAGAAATCGCTGGGGAGTTGAAGGTAAAGAAACAGAAGGATTTAACAGAGATTATTCAACAAAACTTGGAAAAAATCGAACCTCCGACTAGTATTCCAGCCGTTATTTTTAATGTTTTGGCTGCGACTTTAATGAAAAATGAGTACCAAGGACTGTATCAAGAGATATTTAACAAGTCCACCAGGCATTTAAATGATTTTATTGATATTAGTTCACCTTCTGATGCTTTTATAAGCCAGTCTGTCAATATCATGAAAGTTTTAACTTCGAATCAAAACCTGATTGATCAAAATTCAAAAAATTCTGACCTAGGATTGTCTGTTACAAGAAATATTTTAAAAAATGTCGAAAACATCGGAGTCAATAAATATCAGGCAGAAGATCTTTTAAACATTTTACAGAAATTAATTGTGATGTCTGATGAAATCGTTGTTCAAGGAGATGAAAAACTTTTGGAATTTACTACGACCAGCAGCAAAATCACTACTTTAATCATGAGAAGATTTCAATATGTTTCAGAAACAAAAGTTTCATCAAAAGACAAAAAAACCAGCTCAAAAATAAGTGTTGAAAAAATTGGAAACCTTCAAAATTTTAAGTCAAAAAATAAGGGATCTTTATACAACATAGAAAGTGTTTTATTAGAAAATTCTGATAAAAACAGCTTAATTGGAATTGTTCATACTTCGATTCAATCTAAACCTTCAGAAAAATCAAATCATCAGCTTATATCTTTAAGTCTTTATGAAAACTCTGAACAATATCAGGAAAACCCGATAAAGCCAATTGAAATCGATGTGGTTATTGAAATTCCTGTTAATTTTTCATCAAAAGATGCAACAAAAGGGAAATGTCTGTATTTTGATGAAATTTCGAAAGAATGGAGCAACAAAGGATGTAAAAAATTGACTGGAGGTAAAGATTCTGCTTTTTGCTCTTGTAACCATTTGACCACTTTTACCTTCGGATTTATTCAGGTTTCTCTTTCTATGAACAAAGGAGTTAAAGAGTTTACTTTAGTGACTTTGAGTCTTCCAGGATTCGTTTTGCCAGTTGTTTTATTTATCGCATTCATCTTCACAATGATTCGAGCAAAGATAGTAAAACAAGTTACTAATAATTTAGAAACAACTGAAACGATTAATTCCATAGATACGAAAAGTTTGTATAAAAATTCAAAACTTTCAGGAAAAGAAACAAAACTGAGCACTATGAACTCGTCTTCCAATCATTTGACTGGCTGGACAAGACTTTCACATCTTTCAATAGAGTCTAATTCACTGTCAGAACTATCGAATTTAGAGAGGCCAAACTATGAAGTAGAAATCTACTCAGACCAAGAAATCCTTATAATACAAGAAAATCCTGAACAACCTGAAATAAGGTCTCCAATTGAGTCTGAAGAAAATCAAAACTTACAACAATTGGAAGAAGAAAAGGAAATTGAAAATTATCTTAACCAACTCGATTATCCTGAGCAAGTCAGTCTTGATAACCAAATCGAATTAGAAGAAAATTTAAATGAATACCTTTCTCATCTGGATGACCCTCAACCGAGCCCTTCAAAAACCTCAAAAATTCAAAAAATTAGAGAAAAACTTCAAAAAGCGCTGATATTTTACAATAGCTATTGCCATACAATCCACTTGATTTTTTTAAACAGCCCAGTCCCAAATAAGTATTTCCAAATCACAAAAATTTACTTTATTTTATTCCTAGAAATTTTATTCGATGCATTATTTTTTGATTACAAAAGGAATGACAACTCAGAAAAATTAAAAAATACTTTAGAGGAAAATTTCAAAAGTTTTAATGTGATTACTGTTCTGTTCACTGCTGCCTTGATACTAATTGCCAAGTTAATTTTGTACATCATAGAAATTGTTCCAGTAAAAGGTAAGATTAAGTTTCGGTTTATTATTCTTCCTTTTGTGTTTGTCTTGCTTTATGGGTACTTTCTTTATGAAGTTTCATGTCTTTCAACGGCTTTTGGCAAAGAAGTTAGCAGGGCCTGGCTTATCTGTTGTTTGATCAGCATCGCTACTGAACTCACTATTTTTGAACCTCTTGCAAGTATGGCTGCTTTTTTTATCAGGGAAAAAGTCAAAAAAACTCAGGCTTTTAAAAGAATCAGCAGACTTAAAATTTTTTGGAGAGTTTTTAGATGTGATAATTGTAAAAAGTGCCAAGACTGCAGAAATGAAGGGGATTGTGTGGCTTGTCAAAATTGTGAGATTTGCTCTCAAGGAAGTTAGTTAAGATTAAAAGTATTAAAAATAGATTGGTTAGGTTTTATTTAAACGATTGAGAATGTTTGTTTAGTCATCATATTCAATGATTGAAGAATAATATCATATATGATGACCTGAATTATTTAATT
Source organism: Stentor roeselii (assembly GCA_006503475.1). Classification (NCBI taxonomy): domain Eukaryota; phylum Ciliophora; class Heterotrichea; order Heterotrichida; family Stentoridae; genus Stentor; species Stentor roeselii. Next base: position 18,227 of record RSEH01000031.1, read on the forward strand.
GAGATTCAGATGTATAAATAAACTCATGGAATTTTAACAAATATATTTTATTAAAAGAGTTTTAATGAATTACTTCAACAGATAATTTTAGTGAATGTTTATTTTCATTATTCGGAAACTATATTTTTTAAATTGATGACTATTAATAAGTTTAGTTAATTTTTCATCTTAGATCTAAAATAAACTGGGGAAATATTATTTGAGTTTATCCAGATTTTTCAATAGAATATTCTTGATGCATTGTAAGATTGAAATTTACAATACCGCTTATGTCAATTATATAAAATATAAATTTTGATATCCATCTCTCAATACTCTGATAAAAATCGCACTTGGCTTTTTTATATATCAAATCATTCTGATTTGGATTTTTTCAATCAAATTTAACGATAGACTCTATGTACAAAGTAAAATATAAAATGGTTAAGCTTCTGAATTATTAAAATATTAAATATTTATATATTAATTACTTGAAGGATTAGTAGAATTTCAAAGAATATTGTAAATTTCATTGGAGTTTCAATATAAAATTTAAATTCAAAATATATCTTCCAAAAATCTACTCAATTAGCATAACTAGTATTATTATCTCTCAATTATCAACGAGAAGGAATATCAAATCATAACTTAAGTTTTATTTATTATCATTTTGTGAATCGGTGTATTTGGTTAATAATCTCTAATTACTCACGAACAGCAATTTTTATCAATTAGCAAAAATTTCAAATTACTAAAATTTCACGAAGTTTAAATTCTGTGTTTTATTTTAACATCTAATAAATGGACTCTATCGATTAATCACGAATATAAGCATCTTATTAAAGTCATAGTTGTTATTTATGGTCCTAAGAATAAAATTTCTGATTAACTTTCGGTAAAACAAATCAAAACTTTGAGGAATTATAAGGTTGAGAATAATTTGAATTTAGAGAAGCTAAGCTAATCAAATAGTCTAGTTATGTATTCTAGTCTAATCTATTGGAATAACTAAGAGATGATAAAACCAAAAATTTATTTGGGTATCTCTTCTTTACATCAGCATCTCCTACTTTATTCCCGCGCAACTTTTGAATATTTCTTTCAGCATCTACCAAAGTGAACTCCGAAGCATTATTCCTTCCAATAACATTTTCTCCATCAGCACTCATATAAATTTGGTTAGTAGAAGGAAAATTCGAAACCTTTATTAAAGTTTGATAATCTCTCAAAATATAAACATTTGAACTTAAATCAATAAATACAAATTTTTGCATTGATTCAATAAACTGACCTGCTATGACTTTTGAAAGATGAGTGAACATAACATTTATTTCTGGATTACTTACAATATAAAATTGAGTAAATGTTGAGTAAGCAATTGTTTTCAAGTCTTTTGTGCCTCTAACAAAATACAAAAATTCCGAAGTAAAAGATTTTTTCCAAATTTCAATAAGAGAAGGTGTTTGTAACAAGTGCATTGTTCCTTTCGATGATCCGCATAGAATTTTAGACCCAATAAAATAAAAGCATTCGATACTATCCAACATTTTTTTCGAGTTCAGCTCAGAATTGGATTTCAAGCAGTAAAGGCTGACTTCTCCCCATCCATAAACCAAAAGTTGGTATTTTATTGAAATAGCCAAACAGAATTTATAAAATATCTTCATATTAGTTTTTTTCACAATTTTATTAGATTTTTCTTCACACAAAACTATTTTAGAAGAACTTCCGCTGATATAAAGTTTTGAATCTAGAATTTTCACACAGTTTAAAAATAATTCATCTAATTTATAAATATTCAGCAATTCGAATGTTTGCACATGCCAGAGAAATACACAAAAATCATTAGAAGCACTCGCAAATGTTTGACTTGTTTTAGAAATATCGATAAAATTCACTGCTTTCGAATGACCTTCTAAATTTTTAATAGTTTCAAACAGTTTCAAATCAAAGATCTCGATAATCCCTGTATGTGCTCCAATTATTAAAATGTTAAAATTTTCTATCAAAGCGCAACATTTGATCTTATTTTTGGTAATTTTTTTTATTTTTCTTGACTTAGAGTTGAAATCGTATTTTATTAAAGACCCACCATATGAAAATATTGATATACTTTGAAGATCAGGGGCAAAATAGAAGTTTTTGAAGGAATAATATTTGACTTGAATTTGGAGCATCAGGGTTTTTTGCCTAATATTCCAGAATTTTAAACTATAGTCCTCAGAAGCACTGACTAAATATTTTTTATTCAAGTGTTTTACAAGGGTAACATGTCCAGAATGCCCATGAAAGCAAGTTTTTAACTTAAAAGTGCGTAAGTTCCACAGACAAATTGTTTTATCTGATGAGGCAGAAACAGCGAAGATCGAGAAAGAATCAGTAGAGTTTATCTTTGATTTATGGAAAGGAAGAGACTTTTTTATGTTTAGACTAATTCGGTCCCAAATCCTCAGCACACCATCTTCACCTCCACTTATTAAGAACTTTTTATCCTCTGTGAAAGAAATACTTAAAATTGAACCTGTATGATTTTTTTGGAAGATTTTGAATGAGTTTTTTATGTTCTCTTTTAAATTCATTAGTTTTGAAATTTCTTTGAAAATTGGAAGGTTAAAATATTTTCTGATGGCTTTTTCAAGGCTTGAAGTTTGAAGAGGCTGTGAATTTGAGTTTTTTGGAAATTTTTTAGTTTTGACCTGAAGGAGTTTTATTAAATTTAAGCCTGATTCAGCTGATTTTGACAGGATTTTTGATGAAAGATATTCTGACTTCTTCAAGATGAAATTTCTAGAAGAGTTAATTTGATCAAAAATGATTGAATTGATTTCGAAAGCTGGCGATTTCTTGGATGATTGAGTAAATTTTGTAATTTTGTGATCATTTTCTTGCCTTAAATGTTCTTTCAGATCACTTGAGTAAATTAAATCCTCTTGACAGGTGCAGAGGTATTTTTTTACCTTAAGAATCAGATTATCCATACTATTATATTAGAATTTAAGTTAAAACATTTAGCCAAACTCTAAAAATAAAGTAAGTATTCAACTGATTACTTGAAATAGTTCCTTTATAATGAAAGATTTTAAATTTTGACTATATTCAGACATAATACCCTTTGATATTGCATTCTTTACTAATTTTTAGCATTAAATATCAACTAAAGACCCTAAATTACTAATACACTGATAGTCATTCTTAGAAACTGAGATAAAAATTATCTGGTTTGCCTTTATTATTAAAGTTGAATTTCTTATTAATCTAGATCCTTAATCAAATAATATTTGCAAGTAAAAATGATTTATGTTTATTGGATTGGATGTATTGAGGATCATTTTCTCTAATTCAGAAAATAATCAGTAACTAATCCAAAAAATATTTATTAAAAAAACAAGTACTTATTGTCTGATGAACTTATTATTATCCGGATGATTGACATCTTCCATCTAGTTACTAATTAACTGGGTTTGATAATAAACAAAATCAAATTTTTATTATTCAGAATATCTCAAACTTCATCAGTTTATGAGTGCAGGAGGTGAAAGACTAACTACTCTAGAAATGCAAATTATTTGGTTGAGTTTAAATATACTTGTTATGGATTATGAGGTTACTTCAAGATATTCAAATAGTTATCTTAAGGCTTGAAGGTTAGAAAATTTTGAATGGTGCTTAAAAGATACTTGTATAAATAAGATACTAAATACATCTATTTCACTAATCTTTGATATACTGCCTCGAATTTATATGATTTCAAATAAATTATAATAAGTTTAAGGAATAGTGGATTAGTTACGAATACAAGAATAAAAAGAGTTGATTAAAGTACTTAGGAGGATGATTTTAAATTCAAAAAGGTGCAAGAGGATGAAGCAGCCAATAATCTAGAAGATAAATTAGAATAAACTTAACTAATATAACTATTGTGGTATTTTTCATAAAATTTATATGCACCATTTCAAAACACATGATTGAATCAATAATAAAAAAAGTTCCTTTAAGAGTTCCTTAACAGCGATTCACCGGAAATATATATTAACTTATAAACAATCAACTTAGATAATTTTAGTCTAGATGATTAAGTAAGAAATAATATATCGCAACATTTGAACATTCTTGAACTATATATCACAACAGAAAAACACAATTTATCGACTCTGTCGTTATCAACCTCTTAGCAGAATCCAGGTTGAGGTGCTGAAGGCTACCTTTGTAAAGATTCATTATTATTATAATTTATTTATATCTTAAATATGATTTTATATAATTGAAGAGTAATAAAAATTGTCTAAGGCCAGGATTCGAACCTGGGTTACCTGATCCGAAGTGCAGGCGTACTACCGCTATACTACCTCAGATATTTAGAAGTATTTAATAAAAAGGATATTTAAAAAATTGCTCAAGATCAGGATTCGAACTTAGGTTTCTTGACTCGAAGTGCGGATTACTTCCGCTATAAAAATTTAAATATTTTAGCAATCAATTGCTGACAAATTTTTTCTACAGATACTCTACCAACAACTCTATAGAATCATGATTTTAGATTAACTTTGAAAAGATTAATTGGCTTTGATATTATAAATAATGTTTAGGTTGGAGAAGTGATTATTGATATAATTTTAAGAGTATCAAAATGTGCTACGAGTCCAGGATGCCAAATTGTGCTACCTGATTGAAATTCCAGGTTAATGTTTTTTGGTTAAGATTGAGAGGACAAATTATTATTGATTAATAATAGTTATTTAGGGTATGAGGAGTGATTATTGCTATTCTTAATGATTATAAAATAATGTCCGAGACCAGGATTCGAACCTGGATTACCTGATTGGAAACGCAGGTGTACTACCTTTATACTATCTCAGATATTAATCAAATATTGAATGAATAATATAACCTTAAATTAAGGTTGTTAAAGTATTGCCGAGTAAAGATTAGAACCTGTGTTTCTCAATTTGAAGTACAAATTTACTTCTGCCAAAAAAACATGAGATATTTTAGCAAGAAATCACAATTACTTAAATCGTTTTTATCATCTAAAATACAATATTAATAAGAGAAATTATGTTTTGTGCAACGATATTTTTATTGAACCATAGGTTTTAGCATTGAATCATTATGTTTTATTCTTTTATTAGATCTTCAATAAGACTTATTGTTCAACTATAAGTATAAAACCTAGTAACTAATCTTCAATATGATGCGCTTTTTATAGTTTACCTCTGATTTTGCATTAATCAATAAAAATTTCTTTTCTTCATATAATTCATGAAAATATTCCAGAGAATTGCAAATAAGAATAAAAGTTAAATAATGAATAATTGAGTATTGAGCATTTAGCATAACCTTATTAGACTAATTGACTATTTATAAGTGGAACTTATCCATATATACTTGAAAGATATATCAAGATTGACCATCTTGAAATATTCTATAAAATGGAAAAATTTATACTAGTAGCCTCCTTATTACCAATTCCACTGAAGATTGGCATTTATTGTTTGTTTATGGTGATGTATTCTACGGAATTAATATTATTTCAACTTACGATTCCTCCAGGATATTATTCTTTTAAAAATAGACCTATTTATGAAAGTTTGGAAATTGATGAAAGTCAAGAATATCATTATACCTTAGTTCAAGAAGGAATTACGAAAGACTGTGGCGATTACAAAAATTTTACATATGAGATGGAACTGATGCTAAATAATGAATACGTAACAATTCTTTGCGGATTCGCTTTTTATATGTATTATATTGTTAGTATTATTGTGATGATAATTGAAACAGTTGATGATTTTTTTTTAGGTTGTATAAAACAATCTAAAGATACAGAAAACATCATATCATGCATAAAAGAAATTTACTTTCCCATAACAAAAACAATATTAATCGTTTTGTGTTATCCTTTTGCAAATTTTACATATGGGGAGTGTATAGAAGGGAAAGGTCAATTCTTCCTAAGATTGAGTTTTTATGCATCAGCTTTTGGGACCATTATATTTTTTAATGGATTTGTAATTTTCATGATTCTTTACTATTTACCAAAGAAAAAAATTAAATATATGCTCTTACTCGATATCTTAGGGGCCTTTGGATCACTTTTTTATTTTGCTTTTTACTACTTGGGATGTTGTTATAAAAATAGAAATTGCACCTGGTGTTGCGTATGTTGTTGCTGCACAAAAAAAAAAGGTTGTGATGTGAAATGTTCACTTTGTATTGCTGCAATCTTTATTATTAAACTTACCTGTTTGGCATCTTTCATCTTTGCATCAGTTTATTTCTATCCTGTAGAATTACAGGGTTATTTCCAAGGAATATTGGCTGGTTTTGGGATTATAAGATGTTTATTATCCTTTACGTTAAGTAGATTGCTCAAGAATTTCAAGACGAGCAGAACTAGTCCTTAGCTTAATAAGATAAATTTTCTTAGAGAATTATGATTTATATTGAGTATAAATAAAGGGTAATTGATATATTTAATCCCGAGATAAGTCATTATTCTTTAGTAAGCTTATTTTCCATATCTAATTCATTAATAATTCAAGCAGAACACTCACTATCTTACATATTCTCATTATTCAATTTTTTCTTTAATATCACACTCAACTTTGAGAAATTCGGTTTAGGCTCTCTTCCAATCTTCTTGATTCAGTTCTTCTTGAGTTTATTTTTTCATTCTTCAACTCATTTAAATCTTTTATAATCTCTCATTTTATTTCAAACAAACTGAAAGATAGACTTCATAAATTCTTAAGCCAGATTCATTTTAATTACTAGCTTAAGCTCATTTTCCCTATTAAAATGATCTTATAATAAATTTTGAATTTTACCAAAAATTCAAGTTTATAATCAGTCTAAATAAACCAAATACTAAATCTCTTAAGTGATCATGAAATCATTGCTACTCAGATAAATTAATTAATATTAGAATTGCAAGATTGAATAATTTCCTCTATCAACTTTCAAATAGACAATAACTTTGCAATTTCAAGAAACTCCAAAAATTCCCCTAATAACTCCAAAAAACCCATTTCTAAAACCTTCCAAACATTACCACCAAAACTTCCAAAAGATTTCAATAAATGGCAGAGAAGCGTAAAAGGTCACTTCCAGCAGTCTCCCAAAAAAAGATCAAACTAAACCAACAAGAAGAACTTCCAGAAGTCGACAACACCCGAAAAGAAATAAACAAATTTTTCTCAAAGTTGATCTCAAAAGACGCCAGAGACCGAGTGAAGTTAACTCAAAAGATCTTAGGACTGATTGGAGATGACCTTTTATCAGCCTGCAACAAGCACGACTTATCCCGAGTAGTCCAGGCCTGTTTAAAGCACGGCAGTGACCAGCAAAAGGCTTTGATCTTTGAAAGTTTGTACCCGAGTTTCTCAGAACTGGCAGCAGGGAAGTATTCTTATTACCTTGCAAAAAAACTCATGAAATACGGAAACAAAGAAGAAATGTTGGAGCAAGTTCTTGAAAATTCAAAGAAAATGATCGGAAGTGCCTATGGAGTAAGGTTCTTAGAACTCATGTACCTTGAAGGTCACAAGTCAAAAATTTTTCATGCACTGCTTGGAGATGAAGTCGAAGGTCGATATGACGGTGAAAAAATCAGAGAGTTAAAAAATTGCCTTAGTTTTAAGAAAATCGTGAAAAAAGGACTACTTGAATATCAACTGATCCTTCATCTTCTTTATCTTTACACTCTTTACTCAGAAGATCAAGAAAACTACGAAGTTTATTCAGGGATCTCTGAAAAGTTCTCATCAATGTTCAAGTCCAGATATGGGACCACCCTTGCCGTCAGGTCTTTAGCTGTATCTGACACGAAGCAAAGAAAAATCATTTTAAAAACAGTTCAACCTCTTATAACACAAATTTCAGATCAAGAGTCATACGCTTACTTATTTTTCATTAAACTCATACAAGTCATCGACGACACTACAAGAGTAAACAAGATGATCTCCACAGCAATTAACCAAAACATGAACTCTTTCATCCTGTCATCAACTGGAGTAAAATTCCTTTCAAGTATCTGTCCATTCGCAGGACCTCAACACGCTTTAAGCCCGACTGAACTGGAAGTGATCGACGAGGAACTCAACACTTTAAGTAAAAAACCTGTTGAAACTAAACAAAGGGAAGTCTTTTCATTCATCTTTAACATGCTTGCCAGAGAAGTTTCTGCAAATATTAAGGAAATCATCAATGATCCAAGAAGAAATAATGCTGTAATCATCGCGGCTCTTGGAGTCATCAACGATGTGGGAAAATCGAATGAATTCGTCGAAAAATTCTCTGCTTGTGCTGCTGATTGGCAAGTCATGGATAATAATGTTGGGCATCGAGTTCTTAAAAAAATTATTGAAGCTGAAGTTGAAAAAAATGGGAAAATTTTCACTAAAGCGGTTTTTCACAGTCTTAAGGCCAAAGGGGATTATCTTGGAAAACTTGTTAAAAGTAGAGGAGTCTGGGTTCTTGTTTCATTGGTTGAAAAAAGTTCTTTGAAAAATAAATGCAAGAAGTTGATCAGGGCGTTCTTGAATGTACTTAGCATGGATAAGGCGGGTGAAAAGGCTTTGTTTGAGAACTTGAAAGGGAAAACTGAAAAGGATTGAGATTTAATTTAGGAATTTAAGATAGATAATTATTGAAAGATATTTAGAGGATTATGTTGAGGATTTTTAGTGAATTATTTATTAATTAATGAATCGAGTAATAAAATCTCCTCTGTGATTTCTTGCTCAAATGATGAAATTTTCTCCGAAATAATTTCAAGACACTTCGATTTAACAAACTCAACAGATTCCGAGATCAACCTCTCTTTAAAATCCTCAAAAACATCAGAAGCTTCCTCAATTGCCCCAAGATCAAAGTTTGAAAACCGAAGATTTAAATTTTTAATTTCTTGTTTAGACTTATCCAATATCTGATGAATCTCAGTAGTTTCTTGACTGATCTCTCGATCCAACTTCCTAAAAAGTTCGCAGCATTCTTTTTTAATCTTCACTTCAAATTTCCTAATTTCAATAATCCTAATTAAATCACTTTTCTCTTCATTTAACTGACTTTTACTTGTAACACTTTGAGAAAAACAATTTTTGAGCAATTTTAAATTAGATTCAATTTGTTTTAAACTTTTTTGATTCTGCATCACGATTTGCCTGAGTTCCTCGAATTTCTTTTTATGAGAAACAAGAAGTTGCTCAGCTTTCAAGAGATTCGGAATATTTGAAATAAGAAAACTGATTTCTTCATAAAAATTTGCTTCTTTATGCAGTTCAGCCGCCTCCTGTTCACATTTCTCTAAAGTTTCAAGAGACGATATCATTTCAAGATTAATAAAGATGTCTAAACTTACTCTAAATGTTATAAGTAAAGTAATTCAGAAAGATTTTGCAAGATTTCAAGTTTTAATAGAAAAAGGACTTTGCAATAACTTTGGAGTTGTTCATGGAGGAGCTGCTCATTTAATTTACTTGAATCTTGTGAAAGAACATGTGGAAACTGTTCAAGGATTAAAAAATCTGAAAATTTCTTCAGTTGAACTCGAGTTTCTCTCAAGTTTCAAAGACGGTGAAACAGTAGAAGTCGAGACCAAGTTCTTTATTGGACAATTTCCTGGATTTTTCAATACCACAGGAAAAATCATGAATAATGAAGGAAAAGACCTAGTTTTATGTTCTTCTCTTATAAAAGAAATTTAATTATAAAGAAGTCCTTCTTCATACAACAAAACAATCAACTCTCCAGGCCCTGCAAAACTTGCGAAACAATCTTTATTGAAAATAACAAGTTTCTGGAAGTCAACATATTTCACTTGTTTTCTTTCATCAAAAGTTAAAGCGATGATATTTTCTTCTTTGTCCAGCATTATTTTCACTGGGTGTCCGTCTAAGGTCTTGATGTACTCCCGGCATCTCATGCAAATGTGCCGATATCCATAGTACTGGACTTTTATGTGATCCTGCCCGCATGTTGGGCAACCTTCTTTAAAAATCATTTTTCTTCCGGACAAGCTGTTTTTCAGTCTTTCTCTTTTTCGTTCGAGTAAAACATCTTCGAATGTTTTTTCTGACTCTTGAAACATGTGGTGAGTCTGACGAGATTTCGATTGAAGCAACGGAATTCCATGACTTGCGTCAGTGTCTGTTGAATATGTTTGTGTTTTTATTATGAAAGTCTTTTGAATCGGTGGGGCTACGTCTTCTGGAGTTAGAAGTTGAAGGTAGAGAGGTCTTTTTCTATTTAGCTCTTGCAAATGATGCATAAAATATAACCATTTCTAAGAAATTCCAGGAGATTACTTTTAATGAAAATTGAAGATTGTCAAGGTTGTACTTTTCTTAATCAGTATAACATTAACTCTGAAAATAACCAAATTGAAAAGTCACAACAAGGTTAAACTTTATTTCAATTCCTTAAAATTTTCTCAATAATCAAAACTTCTTATCAATTCCAAAAGATTATCAACAACAAATCCACTTAAACCTAAAAATAACTCTAATCTAAACAAACCTCTTAAAATTTCACAAAATTCTTATTCCAAAAAATTCAATCCTGATATAAGCCATGACCCTCGAACCCCTTCACCACCAATCAACCCTCCTAAATCCACCAACCCTTATCGACCCAATTAAAACCCTAACTCCACCCAAAAAATCTCCCATGAAATTTAAAGTCTCTACCTCGAAATCAATAATTTCATCATGAACGAGTCAAAGTTCCAATTGAAAAGCTCTAAAAACCGTTCTCGTCTTTTCTCCAGAATCTTATCCCGTCAACTTCAGTCTCCATTCCGTTGTTCACTAGCAAGAACAATAAATCCTCACATGCGAAGCCAATCACGAAACAATAAAAAATCTCCAATAAAAGGTCAAATCTCTCCAGGTCGTTACACGCCAATAGAAAAAGTTTTTTTCAAGCCAGACCTGTCAATATCCACAGCGGCTTCAATAAAATCACGAGCGCATGAAGAAGATCAAAACATTATAAAAACTCCAACAACGATACAAGAAGAGCCTCCGATAAGTGAAAGTCTCGAGGCGGACTTGCGTGACTACTTCAACAAGAACTGTTTTGTATTAAAAGCGCAAGTGCCAAAAGTGCGTCATCGTTACACGCATACGATTGACTTCGTGCCCATCAGAAGCGAGACTCCTGAAATCCCGACGCGACATGTGAAAGAAGAAAAACTTCCAGTGATTAAAAAAGTTTTCAAGAAAAATAGAAGTCCGAGTCCTTATGAGGCAAGAAGTAAAAGAAAAAGTCCAGGAAGAGGGTAGATGTCAGATAATAAAGTTATTTTAACACTTACGAACTTGCTGGATCACGTAAAGTCCACAGGTTTCTCTGTCGTTTAAGTCTTTAGCTTTATTTCGCCCGATGAACAGGAATTCTTCAGATTCATCGAAAAGAGCGTCTTGGGCACTTTGCAATGGAATTGATTTAAAAGAACTTGGCTCTGTCGGGTCTCTGAGAACAAGAAAATCTTTATGAAGCTCTAAGCAAGTGTCTCCAGTTTCATTGAACTTCAACTGAATCGCTTGGGTCGTTACTGAAATTTCTTGGATTTTGTCACAGTTGACTCCGAAAAACTCGACTTTTTTGCAGTGGGCTAAAGCGAAGTGACCTAATTCGCCTCCTGCTAGGACTGAAGCTTGAGTCTTTAAAGATTTCAAAGGAAAGGAAGACCGAGTGTCGTGAATTAGTAAAAGTCCTTCGACACTGAGAGAAAGAAGTAAACAATAAGAACTTATCACGGAAAGTTGTTGAATGCTTGAAGAGTGGCCATAGTAAAAGTGATTAGAAGTCACTGAGGACTCTGAAAGATTCCAGCTTATTATTGTCGAATCTGCACTTCCTGAAAAAATCTCTGACTTTGAAGCACTTGTCACAGTCACTAAGTCCGTATGCAATAAACATGAGAAAAGGATTTTACCTTTTGTTGTATGGATCGTTAAAGAGTTAGTCGAGGAAAAAGCGGAAACTAAAAATTTTCTTTTGAATAAAGCAAAAGCATTTGAACTGAAAAGATCTGGAAAGTCTAAAGACTTGTAGTAATGATCCATCAGAAATTCCTTCATGTCTAAAAAGTTCTCAGCACTTGATCTTTTAAACTTAGAAATAAAAAACTGCTCTTCTTTACTTTTCACCATCAAAACTTTCGAGTCCTTCAAGAAAATCGCATGAACCTGTCCTAAAATTTCAATTTTATTTTTCACTTTTTTCAACTTATACTCATTCAAATTAGCATTTTTTAAAAAGTACCTTCTTTTAACTTCATCTCTTTTCACATGTTTCGAAGTTTTAAACAAACAGGCTGGATGCATTCCAAAATGATAAGCTTGTTGAAAATAGCTCTGAGCAAGTTTCGGGTGACTTTCACAAAGCACTTTAAAAGAGTCTTCACAAGCAGTGCAAGTAAAAACATTAAAACTATCAACCGCATTTTTTCCGTATTGTTTAAACCCAAAGACCAAGTCGATCCAATTATTGAGTTCTGAGCTGACATGAGCCGATTCAAGAGCAAGTCGATGTTTTTTGATGAAATCTTGGAAATTGCAGGACCAAGTCGGCAAGTCAACGTCTTGAACATGTTTATTCGCCTGAGTTTTTCCAAAGTCAGCAGGTACCGAGTTTTTAAGGGCAAAAGGCTGATAAAACAGCTCAGGGATCAGTTCTTTCACGTCGCCCATGAAAGAAAGACTGCTTTTCCAAGAGAGTTCCAAGTCGTGAAATAATCTGTCAGGACTGTCGAAGCTGCCACCTTGGATCTCCTTGGCTTGAGTCATAAAAGGTTCTATTCGCAACAAGTAGTAAGTCACAACTGCTGGACTTGAGAAGTGAGAACCGTAGTGATAAGGCTTTAGATCTGTACCGTTACAAGTATTGAACCTTTTTTTAGCTTCTTTTTGTAAGTCTTCAGTTTGAGCACCTATTGGAAAATCAAGCTTTCGGTACCAGTCGTCTTGGAATATTGAAAAAATCGAGTAGTCCTGAATCAGCCAGGGAAAAACAGGGAATTGGCTCAGGTCGTTTGAAGACCTTCCTGCGAGTTTGTTGAGGTTCATCAGGTATTCGAAATTACTTACTTTTAATGATTTCCAGTCAGTTGTTAAATTGTCTAACAAGCTTTTTTCGTTTTTTAATAAAGGAACTGGCCAGTTTTTTAGCTTCGCGACGACTTCATTTCGAGTGGCTTCAGTTTGGAAGTTTATCAGGTAAGACTTACCTGATGTCAGGATAAATTCAATCGCGGAGTGCTTGTGGACGATTCGCTTGAAAAATATCTCAGAAATGTTTTCAACCTGCCAAAAAAGGTAACCTTGTCGAGGAAGTGACTTGGTTGGAATTGAAAGACAGGAGTTTGAATTGTTTTCCTTTCCTAAGGCTGTAAACTTGATTTCTATGTGAAAATCAGTTATTTCAAATAATCCAAAAGAACTTCCCTGGACTTTTACTAACTCAATTTCGCATCTGCAGATAGACTTTTCCACCTGCTTTGAATGCACTGAAGTTGAAAGACTCACAAAAGAACTTCTGTTCGATGAAGGCAGTTCTAGTTGAGAAATCTCTAAAATCACGTTTTTTTCTTTAGGATAATCATTTTTCATTAAAGTCCATCTGTAGTACTTGTCATAAACTTGTCGCACTTTTCGTGAAGGTTCAAGATTTCTAGAAAAATGGTCCATTTTCTTGAGATTTAAACAAAATTTTTCAAATTTTCGCTTGTTGAGGTAAGAAAGTCTTTCAAAGGACTGATTTAGATGAGTCATCCACGGGTTTTCATGAAGTTCTGTTAAAACTTTCGAGTACTGTGGGAATGTGGAAGGGTTAATCACTGGCTTCTCATCAATCGAGGTCCTATAATAAAAAGTGACGGATTTTTTGAAGTTCTTGATAATTGTCTGAAGATTTTCATAAACATCTTGCCATGAAGGGTTAGAAAGAAAGTCTAAAGAACGATTGTCAGCAGATGAAAAATCAACTAAAACAGAGTCAAGATAAGATTTAAAAGACTCGTATTTCACACCTTCTGAGGAACTCAATGCGGAATTCGAGGTGAAATTTTCTACTAAGAACTCCTCATTCACACTATCATGAGACAAAATCGCATGGTTACTCGGCATTTTATCATAAATCTCAAGAATTCCTTTATTTTCTCTTTTATCAAAGAAAAAAATCAACTTTGAAAAAATATGAGTTTTTACCATGAACTCCGTAAGAAAATTCAGAACTTTTTTATGAGATTCTTCATAAATGCACAGAAATTCCATGAAAATAAAAATTGAAATCAAATTTTCGCTTATAAGACGCTCTTGACTTGTAGATGTTCGGTTTTTGTTGAACCATCTGAAACTAGAGGATTCTAAAAGATTTTTAAAAATCTTGAGAATTTCTTTGCAGAAGTGAGAAGAGTTCGAGATTGAATTCGCGAAGATCTGAATCACTTCGATTAAAGGACATTTGAACTTAACTTTTGAAAATTCTAATTTTTTCTTTGGAGTTTTTACGCTTTTACTAAAAAGTTCTTTTAAGGTCATGTTTTCAGCGTAAGTTTCTAGTAAAGAAGGAGATGTGAGATGGTTTAACACTTTAGTGAACTCTTTAATGTCGGACACTTGGTGATTTCGAAGAAACTCTTTTAAGACATTTAAAAAATTGAATAAGATGTCGATGTCTTTTAGGTCAGATTTTACCAACAACCTGAAAAAAATCCCTAGTTTCGGATTTTCTCTTAAATAAAGGCAAAGTTTATCAAATTCTCCAAAAGTGATCGCTTCAGTGAAAATCGTTATCAAAATTTCATCAATTATTAGAGACAATTCATTATTTTCTGGAATTTCAAAGAAAATCTCTGGGAATAGGTCAGAGTCATAAACGATTTTTTTTATTTCACGTGAGTTTCCATTGAGAATATTCAGCAGAAACTTGAAAATAATCGGATCACTGCAAAATTTAAGTCTTTTTCCTACAATTTCGAAGAAACCGATTCGAATTATGAGATGTTTTTCCTTCTGATAAAGAGACTCTTCTAATAAAAACTGAGAAATTTTAAAGCTTAAAGAGTTCGGCAGGACTTCATCGATTAAAAACAAAGCAGTTCTCATTAATTCTTGCTCATGTTGCTCAAACTCCTGAACTAAACACTTAATGACTGAAATTTTTACATGGTCTTCGCTGACTCTCTCTAAAATGTGAATAAAAACAGTCGCCATTAAAGTCGAGTTCATGAAATTCATCTTTATCGTTTCAATTATTTGCATAAAGCCTTCAATCAAGTCAAAGTGATCACTGTTAAGCAAAGTCACCATAACAAAAGAAATCACATCAGTTAGACGATTTTCAACTCCAGGACAAATAAAATCTTCTAAAAACTTCTTAATTCTATCAGTCTTCTTAATAATCATGCAATATCTATAAAGATTTTCTCGATTTACCACAAAAAGTTCTTTAAATTTGCGACACAAAGAACCTAAAAGACGATCCTTTCCAGAAAATTCTGAAATCTTCAAGAAACTTGCTTCAATCATTTGTTTTGCATGAAAATCTGAGATATTCATAACAATCATGACAAAAATTTCAAAATTTCTATCATCTATTTGATTATTGTTCATTAAATGAGTTAAAATTCCTGAAAGTTCTGAAGTGATTTCAATAGTTTTCGAAAGAAGAAGTCTAAGAAAGATTTCAAAACATTTAGTCAAACATTCAGATTCACTGAAACAAGACGTTGCAAGTTCGACCATGAACCTCGTCGGGGTGAAGGCCTGGATCACTTGAGGGATTGACGACCATGAAAAAGTATCACATAAGACTGTTGACTGGGTGTTAGGAAAGTGATTAACAGAGTCTTTTGTGCAGTAGTACAACAAACATGACTTTAAGTCTTGGCATTGTTTATTTCCTGTATGTTTCAAAGATGACGATAAAAAATGAGGACATTCGTAAGGAGCTAAATTAAACAAAAAGTCAATATGTGGCTGTTTTAATCGAAAAGAGTAAATGTAAACTCCTGATATCTTTCCGATGAAACTTGAATACTTTTGAAATGCACCAGCCAGTGCTAGACTTTTCATCAAATTCTTCTGAGAAAATGATAAACGTGACTGGTCCTTGAAATGTTTCATTGAATTGTTTAAAGAAATACTGAGTTTCTTGTTCTTCACCATTCGAGCTACTTTGATAAATTTAAAGTTTAAACAAAGTAAGTTCCAAGAGTTATTCACCAAATTTTCTACTTCAAAACAATGATCATTAATACAAACCACTACTTTTTCTTTATTGGTCTTCACTAAAAACGTATCTGAGCTACAGGTCAGGTTTAAAACGACTGACTTTGACTTGCAGTCAGGAAAAAACCATAAAACAATTGAAAATTCGTTTTGCAAGCAGAAAACTTCTGAATCAAAGAAAACTTTCAGGCTGCCGTTCGAGTTAAATGAAAAGTTACTTGATCTTTCTGGAGTCAGGGCTAAGGCATCGTGAATACATTCAAGAAGGGTCAGTTTAACTGAAGAGTCTTTTGAAGTTCTTAATAAAGTCAATATTCTTGTCAAGTTTGATATTGAAAAATGGATACTCATCGACTTTGACAAGGTCTTGAAAGGGTTGCTCCATAAAATCAGCGCCGTGTTTGAATCGATGCAAGACAGCAATGATTGAACCATGCCGTATTTTATTGAATGGTTGAAGTTTGTACTGATTTTCAGCATTTTTTCAAATCTCGTTCGTGTTTTCTCGATTTTTTTTGAAGTTCCTTGTGAAAAATACGTCAGAAGAAGTGGAATCCCTGAAGGTGTTCTGAAAAAAGTATAGTCTTTACTTATAACGATTCTTTTCAGTTGCTTAAAAGTGCTTTCAATTAACTTGGTTTGAGTCGTTTCATTTAGAGATGACCTAAAAAAAGTGTCGATCTTTTTAAATAAAATTCCTGGGTTCTTGAAAATCAGTTCTTCTTTTTTCAGGATTTCTTGGAATACGTCAAAAGTTAACTTCCAGAGACTTTGAATGGAATTTAGATGAGACTCTGATAGTCTTAACAGGACTTCTGAAAGAATATTCAGGAAACCTTTGGTGATAAGAGTTTTGAATAAGCAAAAGTCAGATTTTTTCAGTGATTGTGCTTTTAAAATAGAATTTAAAAGAGTTTCTTGAATTCTTACCTGGGTTGTCTGAGATGTGAAAGAGATGAAGTCAGCTAAAGTCTTTTCCTGGTGAAAACTTATCAGTTTAGCAAGCCAATCTTCACAAAATTCCGAAAGTTCAGGTTTTCTTTGCAGAATTTTCAAAAGAATAATTTTCAACATTTCTCCCTCATCTCCTAAATTCGGGTATTTTAAAGTGGAGTTGACGATTTGGAACAGAATATCTTTAGTTTCACAGTCATTTTCGTTAAAAATATACAAAATCTCTTTCGAAACTCCAGAAGAAACAAAAATTTCAAGTTTTTTCTCATCATTAGCCTCAAGGTCATTAACCCACCCGTTAAACTTCTGCAAAAACTCGAAATCCTGAAAGTTTTCCTTAAAAACCCTAACAAAACTTTCCTTAATTCTCTTTTTATCACATCTTTCAAACATTTTATCAATATTTTTTCCCCAAAGTCTTTGAATTTTACTTTCAGAAGTAGAAAACCAGCAAGGGTGGATTAAAACTTGTTCAGCTCCTGGAAGATTAACTTTTTGTTTATTTTTCTGAAGAAACCTTAAATGAACGAATTCCAGGATATTATGTAAAAGTTGTTTTTGTCCTCCTTTTTCAGAGGTTTTTTTCGAGTTTTCATTGAAAACTTTCAGGATTTTTTCAAAAGTTTCAACTAAAAAGCTGTTGATTACTGGTTGGACTTCCGAGTTGGAATCAGTTAAATTGAAGAGAATTGAGAGAAGTTTACTTGCGACGTAAGGACTTTTGTGCATTGGGGTGAAAGGAACTTCAAGGTTATCACCATCGACAACATCCTGTATTCCATTAACAATCAAGACTTTAAGTCTTTCACTTTCCCTTAAAACAATTCCGATTTTTTCATTAAGTCCTTTTCCAAGGTAAAACAAAATATTCAAAGCAAGGACAAGATTGTTTAAAACGAAGTAAGATTTGCAGGTCTCTCCTTCAGGTTTGTGAATCATTGAAAGAATCACATCAAAGATCTTGTAACAAATTTCATGATCCGAGACAAAATCGTGAAACTTGCAAAGACTCAAGATGACCAAAAGCACATACTCTAAAAAATGACTATTCTCAAAATTCGTTCCATCAAAAGTCAAAGACTCTCTCATGCTAATCGACCCTTCCAGCAGTTCCTTCAAGTTCAACGCGCGAAACTTCAACAAGAACTCAAAAAAGTTCTCAAAAATTTCTTTAGAACTATCTCGAAAGTCCCTATTTCCCGTGATGATGACTAACAAGTTATCAATAAACAACGCCAGGGTGTTAATTTTTCCTTGTTTACTGAATGACTGTAAAGAAGTTAAATTTAGAAGTTCTCCAAAAAAACTTGAAAGTTGCGATTTGCTTAACTTGACTTTAGACACTTTAAGAAGGTAGTCAAGGATGATGAGGGAAGAGTCGAGAGACTGGCTTATTTCTTCGTAGGAAGATCCAGGAAGGCAGAGGGTCGAAATCATGTCTAAAAGCTTCGGAATCAGACCTTCACAAAGCTTTTTGTTGTTCATTATTGAGACCCGAAAAGGGTTCAGGTCTTTGTCGCATCCGAGCTGACGGTCGAGCACTAAGTAGTTCTTGCAGATCTCCCAGTGGCCGCTTAATTGAGGTTCTGATCTTCTGCTGTGTTTTTTATCTGACATTAATTTTTTATATCCTGAGATGTTGTAAGACTTTATTGCATTTCAGTGAATAGGCTGGTTTAGAGTGGATTTTGAAAGGGTAAAAGAAGGGAAGTGTTTGGAGGTTAATATGGACTGGGGTGTGGGAGGATTATTTTAGGAAAATTTGTGGGTTTTAGGAGATTTTTCTATTTTAATGAGATTAAAAGTGATTATTAGATGGATGGGTTAAGTTGGAGGGATTTTAAGAACTATTGAGGGTTAAAATGCACTTTTTTTAGTTTAAATAAGGCTATGAAACAATAAGAAAACTCATGCATTTATTTAGAGGCAAGCATATATGCATTAATGCTAAAAACCCAAGTCCATATCTAAATCCATCCAAATCCACTAAAAATTTCCTCATAAACCCCAAACAATTCAAATCACCTTCCCACAAGCACCTTCTCAAATTCTTCCAACTCCATGACGCCTAAGCTAAAATAAATCAAAAATCAAATTATGAATAATGACGGTGATATCTCAGGCAAAACGATCAGAGGACTTCAAGTGCAAAAGCCAATCGGCCAAGGGAAATTTTCAATAGTCTACAAAGCAGTAAACCAAGCCGACAACTCTTTAGTAGCCCTGAAGATGATCCGAGTAACCCAAACATAGATTTTCGACATGATGGACCCAAAACAGCGGGAAAAGTGTTTAAAAGAAGTCCGTCTTCTAGAGTCTCTAGACCATCCAAACATAATAAAATACCTCGACTCATTCATAGAGTCCAACCAATTATTCATCGCAATTGAATGGGCAGAAAAGGGCGATCTGAAAAAGCTAATCAAAAAGTGCCAAAGCGACGAAACAACCATCGACGAAAAGCGAATCTGGGAATATTTATACCAAATCGCCTCAGCCCTCAAGCACATGCAAGACAGAAGAATCATGCATCGCGATCTTAAGCCAGCGAACATCTTCCTTGTCGCTGACGGGTCTTTAAAACTTGGAGACTTGGGACTTGGCCGTTTTATGTCGAGTCAAACAATTGAGGCCTTTTCTAGAGTCGGGACTCCACTTTACATGTCTCCTGAAGTCTTGAAAGGCAGCGGGTATGACTGGAAGTCAGACATCTGGAGTCTCGGATGCATTGTTTA
Source organism: Stentor roeselii (assembly GCA_006503475.1). Lineage (NCBI taxonomy): Eukaryota > Ciliophora > Heterotrichea > Heterotrichida > Stentoridae > Stentor > Stentor roeselii. Next base: position 38,130 of record RSEH01000031.1, read on the forward strand.
TGAGTTGGCCTGTCTTCGCTCGCCTTTCAAACGAGATGATGAAAAGATGAGTCTTTACGACCTGTTCCAAACCATCAGCAAAGGCGAGTACCCTCCACTTCCAAGTCGTTACAGTGAAGAACTGAAACAAGTAGTTTCTTTGATGATCCAGATACTTCCTCAGAATCGTCTTTCAACTGAGCAGATTGTTGAGCTTTGTGAAATCCAACTGAAAGCGAATGTAAAGAAACATCGGGTGGATCCTTTTTTAGTCATGGATGATATTGCTGAGAAGTTGAAACTTCTGAAATATGAAAAGTTTCTGAAAGATACGAATAGGAAGCCTCTTAGCAAGGTTTACTTCGCTTTGGAGTCTGATAGGACTGAACAGCTTCGATGTTTTTGTGACTTGTGCAACTGGATCATGAGTCTCAGGAACCCTTCTCAGAATCCGGTTTATCTTGGAGTTAGAACTGACCCAGACCGCATTGTCACCACTGTACTCAACAGTATCAAGAATTATGGAGTTAAAGTCCCTGAGTTCGTCACTAGTGAAGCACTTAAGAACGGCTTCGGAGAAGCCGTTTGTTTTATAGTCAATGATCTACTTAATAAGGAACTCATTCGGCAGGATTATAGATTTGAAACTCCTGTTTTGATTGAAAATGGAATTGAATGCTATGGTGACCCTCCTGAAGGTCTTGAGTTTTATGAAGAAATGCCTTCAGGTGACCCAGAAATGATTTTTTTTAGTCCAGAAGTTGAACAGGTTGTTGAAAATGATGAAGTGTTTTTTCAGGAATCAGAAAAAACTCTCATCGACCCTTCAGACTGGCTCCTAGAAGTCAAAAGAGTTGAAAAAAAACTAGTCTTGCAAGATTCTCCTGACCTGTCCCCTAACACCCTAAAGAAAACCTTTCAAGTCATCAAACAATTCAACCATTCAGAAAATCCAGTCATCCTCAGTTCAAAAGCTTTAAAACTCACTGAAGATCTCGAAAAAATCAAATCAAAAGAACAGCTACTTCAAAGAATGTTCAAAGTAGAAACCCTTAAAGCAAAAGAAGTCTTAGAAATCTCAAAAGCACTTCGAAGTCCTGTCAGGTCCTTCAGCACCGGTTCGAAAGTCCTGGAAAAGTTCAACTTTAAAAGAAACCACGTTGAAAGTTTAAAGACACAACTTGAAGAAATCGAGAAAAGAATGAAAATATTTGAAAAGACTCCTCATGCAGTGAATCCGGTGCCGAAAATGAAAGAGTCTATTGTGAAGCTGAAGAAAGACCTGCGACAATTAGAACTGACAACTGGGATCTTACGTACTTATCATAACTCGTGTTTAGTCCCTAAGTAACTTGTAATCGTTATAATTCATGTCGCGCAATGAAAATATTCATGTTTCGCTGAGATTCAGGCCTTTGAATCTTCGAGAAATCGATGAAAATGAAAGCAATGTCTGGCAGGTCAATAAAAACTCTGTCATCTTGAAACAAGAGTGGGCTCAGTACTTTCAGGACTCAAAAAAACTCAACGGCCCGCCGAAGGCTTACAATTATAGTAAAGGTAAACAGATTATTGCTTCACTTCTAAAGACTCTAACTTACTGCTTTATGAGACTGTCGCGAAAAGAGTTGTCAGGGCTTCCTTGGATGGGTATAATGGAACTATTTTTGCTTATGGACAAACTGGCAGCGGGAAAACTTATACCATGATGGGAAGTGAAGGAGCTGACCACGAACCCACTCCAAGATTTTCAAGAAAAGAAAGAAGGTCAGTATCTCCATTCCGTGCCTTAAAAGGTTTCAAAGACCAGCCGAGTCCACGTCACACAAAGCTCGAATTACCAAAAGATAAAGGTATAATAATCTACGCATTAGAAGATTTATTCGAGACAGTAAACGTAAGATCTGACAAAAACTACTACTTGATGGTCTCTTACCTGGAGATCTACAACGAGCAAGTCTACGACCTTCTCTGCGAAGGTACCAGTTTTAAAAACGAGGCCCTTTCTGTAAACGAGGACCCTCAGCGAGGTTTTTACGTGAAAGGTCTAACAGAGCACGTTGTAAACTCAATCTCCGAAGTCCTCTCCTTCATCGAGAAAGGAGAAGCAAACCGTCGTTACGCAGTGACTTCAATGAACCACAACAGTTCTCGAAGCCACACGATTTTCCGTCTGAACGTCACAAGTGTGCGAGTACTTGACTCCCAAGAAGAAGACTCAAGCATCACAACTGACTCAGTTTTAAACTTCGTGGACTTGGCAGGTTCCGAACGAGTAAGCAACTTGCAAGACACGCCTCTTCCTCGTCATCGAATGAAAAGTTCTAACAATATTGAGACTCTGCTGACAGAAGGCAAGCATATCAACACGAGTTTATTTTACTTGTGCCAGGTGATTAATCGCTTGAGTGAGAAGAACACTTCGAAGAACGACATGCATATTCCTTACCGAAATTCAAATCTTACGAAAATTTTGAGATCGTCGCTGGGAGGGAACTCGCTTACTTGCATTATTTGCACCGCGACTCCGACACTTGCACAGTTTGAAATGACTCTCAGCACTTTGAGGTTCGGAGGCACTGCTCGCACTATCACTAACAGGGTGGAAGCAAATATTAGAAATAATAAAAACGCTGAGATTCTACAGGCTTATCAAAGGGACATCGATGTGATCAGGGCCCAGATACTCCAGGCGCAGGAAGATGGGAAGGTTAAAGCTGAGGAATACGCAAATCTTCAGAAGGAACTTCAGGATCGCATCTTGAAACTCACTCAAATGCTGCTTAATAAGAATTTGAGAGAAAAAAGAGAAGAAATTGATGAAAATGTGTTCAGTCATGTCGCTGGATTACTTATTAATGATGAAAGACTTGTCAAGTATCAGGAAAAAGAAAGGGTTGAAGATAGAAATTTGAAATTTGACTCTAGGGCTCAACTTGCTTTGGAAAGGATGAAGGCTATGAATCAACAGTGTGTGGAAAAAGATGCAATTATTCATGGATTAAGGGAATCCAAACAGTTTCTTATTGATTCAAAGGTAAATTTAATGAATGAACTTAAAAAAAGCATCGAGTTAACCAAACAAATCAATGAAAAAAGCTCGAAATATCGAGAAAAACTAGAAAAGGAAAAAGAAAAACAGAACTTTTTAAAGAGAAAACTTGGAATTTTAGAAAAACAGGAAGAAGTTGAAGGGTTTTCTCTACAGGACATTGAATCTCTTGAAAAATTTTACCTTCAAGCGATAGACAAGGTGAAAATGGCTCAGATTAAGCTGCACTTTCAACATGTTGAAGAAATTAGCGCTGTTTCAGTCCAAAGTAACGAAAAGATGTGGGAGCATCTAGGAATAGAGAATGTTAGTAATAATTGAGTAAGTGTAAGCTCTAACAATCAACCCTATCTTCACTAAACCCTTATCTCCTCAAATATTCCTAAAATTTCTCAACCCTTTCCTTAAAATGTCTGAATTCCCCGAATTAAAATCCTATCAAAAGCGAATCACAACAAGTTCCTACAAACTTCCTCCAATCCTCTCCTTCCAAAGCTACCAAGACCAAAAAACCTGCGAGTCAAGACTTCAAACCTTCCGCTTCGAGCGAGGCAACATGAAAAAAAGACAAATCCCGAAAAAGCTCTTCAGTAAAAGTTTAGTCCTCGACCAGCATTTCCAGTTCCACATAATCGACGAAGAGCTGAAGATATTTTTCGAGAAGTTAAAAACTTTGAAGTCTAAGCTCACGCTTGTAAAGTTAATTAGAAATCCTACGCCGATCTTTTTAAAACAATTTCTGAGCAGAATAAACAGATTTTTAATTCGAAACTTGAAGAGACTTTAGCCTTGTCTGAAGTTATTTATGGGATTATTCTTTCGAAGTTTGAACAAGATTTGCAAGAAGCTGGAATCGCTGCTTATCCTTATTTGCATAGAAATCATGTTGTTAGAGATGAGGTTGATACCCTGGGCTTGAACTGCTCGTACCTCGCTTTGGCTATCAATGCTTTTAAAGGAGCTATTGCGGCTTATCGAACTTTGGCAAAGAAAAAAGAGGCAAAGCCTCTGGAGTACTTTGAACTGAATGAACTTTTCAGTTATCTTGCTCAAGCTCGACTTAATATCAGTGAGTTACTCGATGAGATGACATTTAATGAGAAGTTCATCAATGAAAAATATAAAATGTCAGAAAACACTCTTAACCTTCACTCAGTCGCTGAAATTTTAAATGTTCCTCCAGAAGTCATTGAAAAATTGAAGAAAAACTCAGTAAATGACTATAAAGAAATTAAAGACTTAACACCTAAAGCCTCCAGTGAAGTTATTGAAGGAATTTTCAATACAAGGAAATATCTCAGTTCTTTAGAAAGCTCTGCATCTCATGCGAAATCAAGTATTTATCTAAGAATAATGAGCCACTACAGCAAGACCACATCTCAAGACCATCATTACGCCTCAGAAGGTTTTTCTAAAACAGATCGTCCAGAGCGTTCTTTATCTTCTCTAAACGACCCGAAGCTTTACAGCAACATTTCAAACGTTTACGGCTCAAACCCAAGTCTCAAGCTTTTATCGTCAGAAAGACTTCCAAGACCGACAAACAAAGTCAGGTACTTCCCAGACCTCGGTTTAAAAAAGGCAGTGAAATTAGGAGAAATCGTGACAAAGAGCATTAATAATTATTAACATGAGAAACTAGCTATTACTCAATTTGCGTATTCAACTTTTCCATGATATCAAAATAACTTGCATCTAAAGTTGAATTCTTCAGTTTTTCTTCAGTGTTGCGAAGACTTGGATGTGAATTGCAGCACATGTCTTGAAAGTTCCCGAAACATGTCCGATGGCGATTATCAAAAGAAATCGTTGAAATCGAGTCATTTTTCGCTTCAGTTGAAGTTTTACTGAACCTTTCATTTGTAGTTCTGTTTGTTGCGAAGTTCTTGAAATGCACTGAAAGTAGCATAGTAAGAGGAATAGCGAATATAAAAGCGATTCCAGTAAGACAAGCTGAAAGCACCTTGTCAACAATCAACGGGACTTCAACATAGTCAACTGGGTGATGATCAACGAAAGAGTAAATATTAATCGCGATGGTTCCCATCAATGACAACCAGACACAATTGATGAACAAGAAAAAAATTCCTAAATTTCTTGCCCCGATGCAATTATTCACCCAAGGACAGTGATGGTCGAACTTTTCCACACACTTATCGCAGGACTGACAGTGTCTGGACCTGGCAGGTCTATAAATTTGACAGTCCGGGCAGACCAGGTACGTTTCATACTGTTCGTAAAGTTTCAACAACTCATTCATTCCTTCCTTGTTCACCAGGTACCCTGGATTTTTGTTGAAAAGAAGAAGAAAAACAAAGTCAGTCAAAAATATGATGAACGCGTAAGGATAGACGTAGTAGTCACCTGATGATAGGCGTAAAGCTAGATTCAAAGCTGTACCTAAACAGAAGAATATTAGAAAACTCGCGTAGGATAAACGACTTGCTTGGGGAGGTCGTAGTGGAGGCTTTAAAGCACATTCGTCGAACCATCTGATTTCTTTTAACAAGGGAATAAGAGGTTTTTTATCTAGTCTTATTGCGATGTCGAGAGCGGTTTCTGACTTGTTGTCCTATTTTTAAATTACAGTCAACTTCCGGTCAGCACCCTTTAGAAGAAGGTTCCGGATAATCCGAGTGTTTCCTGCTAAAGTCGCTAAATGTAAAGGGGTATGACCGTCTTCATCCTTTATGTTCACGTCCATTTTCCAGCTTAGTAAAATTGAAGCTGCTGTCTCACAGCCCATGTATGAAGCCCAATGCAAGGGAAGACTGCGCTTTTTGTCTAAGACTTCATGATTTTGACCTATTGACTTTAAATAGACCAGGCATTGTGCCTGGTCACCTTGAGCTGCAACGTGCATCAGACTTAGTCCTTGAAGGTTTCTTGAATTCAGGTCTGAACCGATTTCTATTAGAATTTTTAAGACTTCCTAAATAAATGTCACCAGATGGCCACGAAATGAAGCAAAGTGAGCTGCTAAAAAACCTTCTTCGCTTGATATGTTTGCCCAGGCTTTTAACTTTTCAGAGGATTTGTAAAACTTTTTGGAGTACTCTACCATGAACTTGATTACTGATAAATTTCCGTTTAGACTTGCGATGTGGAGAGCTGACATTCCTCTTGAATCTTTGCAGTTGTGAAGATCTAAGGAGGATGACCTGAGGAGGGAGTAAAGTTCGGAAATGCTTGCTTTATATACTAGGTTGATAAAAAGGGCTTCCGACATAATTGTTGTATTACATAAAATTGAGAAGAGTAATTTTTCCCAAAGCTTAAAACGTTTATAATCAAAAAAGCTTACTAAGTCATACTTTTAGAAGAATTAGCCATTAGAGTAAATTTTTCACGATCAAGAAATAATAAATGAATTTTGATATTGAATTAAATTTTTTGTATTAACTAAACAAATCCTCACAGGGTAAGTCAGTTTCTTCAAAAAAATAAATAGTTGGTGAAGGAAAATTTATATTATTTTCCCATATTGGTCCGAGATTAAATTCAATATCAGAGGATTTGTAGCTTTCGTTTTTGTTAATAAAGTCAAGAGTTTCACTGCTAATTTCAACAGAGTCAAACCAAGACTGCTTTTGTGCTTTATCAGACAGAAGAATTTTCCGTAGTTCAGGAATTTTCAACAGGCCAATGTTTCCTGAAATCTTCTTCTCTTGGGCTTTGTTTTTGTTAAGTCTTCGCAGATTCCTTCTTAAAGTCGCGTTTATAAAATTTTTCAACTCGTTTTCAGTGAAACTTGGAAGAAGGTCAGAAAGTTTCGACCATTGAGGTCCGAGTTTTTCAAAATGCGTTAAAACTCCTGCCACATCATTTTGGCTCATTTTTTTTCTTTCTTTTATCTTCAGGACGTTGAACCAACGATCTCTGCATTGCTTTGCTGAGCGATTTAGACCTGATTTTTCACAGAATTCTGAACAAATAAGAGTCCATTTCTTTTGGCCAAGGTCTTGAATTAGTCGTTGTAACAACTTGTCTTCCTAATTTTTTATTACTTCAGGATTCCAGAGCTTTGTGATATTTTTGCATGGTTTCATTTCTTAAGTATATTTTCCATTTTGATTAATGTGTAATGTGAGCTTTCGGTAATAAATATGAATCATTTTTTATTGGCCAACTGAGTCAAAATGAAAAATTTGATTCAAAAATGAGAAAAAAATGATTGATAAATAGTTTATTGGTTGTGATGGTTATAATTAGGTGCATTTTTAATGAATTTAATGTTGTTTTAATGAAGATCGTTCTTTTGTATACTAAAGATAAGAATTTTTGAGTGAATTATTGAATCAAATTATCATACTTTTGAATTATTAAGTGAAGTGATTATTATTTATGTTGTATCCAGACCCAGATGAAAATAATTAATTGAGAATAGATATTTATATTTTATATGATAAAAACTTTAAACTCTTCAAGCAATAAAATTTAATCCTTGTAAAATTAAATTCAGATATAAACTATCATTAAAATAGTGAAGATACAACTAATAGAATTCTCTAAACCTTACGGGAACTAAGTGAAAAGTACATTCAGCTCATTCATATTGAACTAAGTTCCATAACTCGCTTCATAAGATCAGGACTAAGGAATTTCAAGTTTCATGCAATGTACTGTAACTTAAACGGTTCAGTCTGCTGTTGTTGACTCTGGGATCACTTAAAGAAGTCTGGATAAAAAACTGAGATTATTGAGCCATTTATAATTGTCGTTAAATTTATTACAACTTGATCAGGAAATAGAGATGTTATTAAGATACAATTGTCTACAGCCTAAGCTCTCTTCTGCACAATTTGAATTTAATTATTATAAATTCATACTAATAATAATTAGATTTATTTGAATATAAATAGAGTTCACTTCTAAAGATTTGAAGGCATTTTCATAAAAAATTTTTAATCAATCAAAACTCAGATCGAAAGGAAACGTTAAATCAATCACCGCAATAAGAAATGACCGAACCTATTGGTCTCAGGAAACAGGAGACACTTTCACATCCCAGGAGACAGTCAAGAACACAGAAACCTTTTACAGAACTTTTATCCACAACGACTACAAAATTTACACGAATTCCTTGTTAAATTTTAAATTAATTCAACACCTTTGTCTTTTACTGACAAAAAGAAAAATTTAACTTAAACTTAGAGGAAGTTTAGGAGTCTTCATATCAGATAACAGTATTTTGGTCTAATTATGTTCAGGAAGATTCCAGATAAGTGCCAAAATGTTCCAAAAATATCTGTGACATCTGGGTAAATAAAGGCGATTATATCCTCAACCAGACACGAGGTCTTAGAAATCTCAAGTAGTTGACATTTAAGTTTTTCACATCAATTTTCTATGGTTTGATCCTTAGCAATTTATACCAAATTAGAGAATAACCTGAGCGAAACAGGCTCTCTCGCTGAGTTTTTCTTTAGAATTCTATCTACGAGGAATGCTACTGGACAAGAAGGTGAAGGTGGAGAGCGAGTTTCAGAAACAGTAGAAGCGCGACGAGCCCGAGCATGACAAAAAGTGCCAAGAACATACTAGAATCACCACAGAACACAACATTAAGCCACCTTCAAAGCACCATAACTTTCAACTAGTCCTGGGTTTAGAAGCATCAATCAAGTATCTCTAAGAAAGTACTCTAACTCACTATTTAATTTTGAATTATTATTTATTTTACGCTAAAAGTATGGGGATTTGTATCTTTATAAATGGAGTTCACTAAAGAAGATTTGGAGGCTATGTTTGTGAAAAAAAGCGATTTTGACTCAGTCAAGACTCAGCTCACTGAAGAGATCAAAACTATCAAAGAAATTTGTGAGGATAGAAATAAAAGACACGAAATATTCATCAAACATATCGATGAAGACTTAACTAACTTGAGGATTGAAAACATTGAAACTAGAGCCGAGTTCAGAAGTGAAATGGCATTCCTCAAGGAAAAAATGGCAATGGTCGAGACTAATATCTCTAATCTCCAGGCCGATGTCTCTAATGTCCAGGCTGATGTAAAAGATTATGGTAAGAACTTAGTGAAATTGTGGCATGTTGTAATTGAACATAAAGCAGAGTCTAATGAAGGGTTCAGTAAACTAGGATTTTGGATGAAAATCAATACAGTCGCAATCATGGTGATCATCTTAATGATGCTGTTCAGCAAGAGTCCTGAATCTGGGAATCCTAAAAGTTTCTTTTAATAGATTAGCTTATTCCATTTAGATAACTACTATATCCAAAACTGAACATTTCAAATTTTTAAGATCTACCAATTATCTCCGAAATCTTCAAAACTAACCCTGCTATATCAGCATCAAATAATTACGATCTTAGTCATCAGCCTATCAGAAAGAGGTGGGATTTCCATACGAAAAAAATTTACTTCAAAACCAAAAAGTAGAACAATAAACTTCAACTCAATAGATCCATAATTAGATCTTTAGTCCTGAACCAAAAAAAAATCATTTTACAAAGTTCAAGAGTTTATAAATATTCATGATTATTGTTTCTAATACATACCTGCCAGATTAAACAAAATTTAAAGCCTAAATCAAAAATTTATGAAATTCAACCCTTCAAATCTCCAAAATAATCTCATCTAATACCCCTTTCAATCTCTAAAAACTTAACCTCTCCTCTAAAATCAATTAAACATCCAACAATAAAAAATCCTTCTCAATCCAAATAAATGGTGACGTTGTTATTCTTTCTCCTGCATTCCTCAGTAGTTCTCGAAGTATCATGCGCACTAATCACTTCCTACTCAGTAGCAGGACTGGGCAGCGGAGCATCATTTGCCCATCAATTACATACAGCATTCGGTACAACAGTTCAAGCAGCAGGTTTAGTAGCTCCAAGTCCTTATTTCTGTTCAATGGGTTCCTACGCGCGAGAAGTATCAGCTTGCCGAGTGAACTCTTACCTCTTCAGCCTTCAATCATCAATATTTCAGTTCACTTCTCAAGGAACAGATGGAAATGTCGATCCATCCACTTCATTAAGCAACGACCGAGCTTATATAATCTCAGGCACAGGAGACACTTTCACATCGCAAGAGACTGTCAAGAACACAGAAGCCTTTTACAGGACTTTTATTCACAATAACTATAAAATTTATACGAATTACTCGATTCCTGCTGGACATGCCTGGATCACTGACTCTTATGGAGGACCTTGCTGGAGTTCAGGACCGCCTTTTATTGTTAATTGTGGATTTGATTTGGCTGGAGATATGCTGAAACATTTAACGGCATTACAGTTTCCTAGGACTGCTCAGATCTCAGCACATTTGCATAGCTTTGATCAGAGTAAATATGGAGATGTCTGGCAAGCTGGAATGAGTTCGAGGGGCTTTGTTTATCTTCCTGGGTTCTGCGTTAATAATACTGGGTGTAAAGTTGTGACTGTTTTTCATGGATGTCATCAGAATTATGATCATGTTGGAGATGTTTTTGTCAAGGAAACTGGGTTTAATGAATGGGCGGAAAGTAATGATTTTATTATTATTTATCCTCAGACTATTGCTACTCAGGAAAATCCAGCAGGGTGTTGGGATACTTGGGGATATACTGGACCGAATTTCTCTGTTCAGAGTGGACTGCAGATGAAGTTGGTTCATGGAATCAGCCTTAATCCTCCGTTTTTGAATTGGACAAGTTTGGCAGTAAGTAAGTAGTTTTTGAATCATTTATTTCTAGGGTATAAATGAGATTTTTTTAAGTTTATTCATGGGATATTAATTAGAATTATTTTAAGGAATATTGAATGGATTAGAGCAGAGGGTTTTTGGATGATTTATATTGATTTCTCTGACTTTCATGAAGAGAAAGTCAATAGTAAAATCTATTTTATGTTTCATGAATTTTAATTGAGATGTTCAATCATGCTCACTATTAACAATGCATTAATTTATCTAATCTTCCTTAACAAGGCCATCATTTTTCAGTAAGTTCAAAGTTTTCATGTGGATCTTCCTCTTATTATAAATCAAACTGAGTTTTTCATATAAACTCTTCAAAGCAGTCTGATACCTGAATTTTCTTTACAGTTGACTTTCTAGTTTAACACTTTCTTCACTCATGATTTCGTTAAATATTTCCAGTTGTTTTATATCAATTATTCCGCTTAAAAACTCGATATCTTCAGATGATTTTTTCGATTGGAATGAAAGACTCGGCTCAAATTTTTCTTTTTCTTTTGCTACTTTTTTTTTCTTTACACTTGAAGGCCTGATGCTTCTGTAAAAGTCGTCGATGTTGTTAAAAGCTTTTACTATTGGAGACTGTTTTTGTCCTCGGCCTAGTTTTTCTCTGTATTTATCAAGTTCGTTATTGAAAGATAGAGGCTTTTTGTTTTCGATTAAACTCTTGTTTAGTGGCGAAGACCTGTGTCTTAAGTGAAGAGGTTCGTTTTTCCACATTGGACTCAGATTTAAAGAGAGCTTCATAAAAGTTACATCAGTGTTGTTTTCCATATTTATGAAACCTTAAAAATTTATAAAAACATTCTCTAAATCTATGAAAACATCACAGAAAAGTCCTTGTAATTAGGAGCAGGCCCTTTGGTGGGATGAGACCCATAAACTTCAAACAAGAACTGATCAGGAATAGAAATCAATTTTCTTTTCTTCTTTTCAAACATTTTCTTCTTTTTCAATCTAAAATCGCGAATATTAGGTGAAGGTTGCCGTGGTTGGGGAATATTATTAACAACCTGTGGTCTATCCTCTTGTTCCAAGAGCATTCTAGAATTTTCCTCATTAACTTGACTTTCCTGACGTTTTTGTTTTTCCTTTTTTTCTTCCCTGGCACGTTTTTCCCTAACTTTCTTTTCTTCCAGTTTTTGCATGAGTTCTTCTTTCCTGATCTGTATATCAGCGTTTCTTTTTGCCATTTCTTCTTCTCTTTTCACCTTGTCCAATATTTTCTTTTCCTTTTCTTGTTCAAGTTTATTTTTAAGCCACTCTTCCATGACTTTTTTCCTTTTTTCTTCAAGTTCTTTTCTTTTCATTTCCTCAACCCTTCTTTCATCTTCTTCTTTTTTTTTAATTTTCATTCTTTGAACTCTTTTGATTTCTTCAGTTTTTTTGATTTTTTCAAAAATCAGAGCTTTTCTGTTTTCATCGAATTTTTCTTCTTGGACTTTAGAATCTTTTTGTTTTTTTAACTCATCAAGTTTCTGTCTTCTTATCTCTTCATATCTTTTATTGACATACTCCTCTGCCCGTTGTCTTTTTTCTTCATAGTTCCTATCCTCCTCTTCCCTAAGTCTAAGTTTTTCCTCATATTCTTCTTGTTTTTTCTGTTTATCCCTTTCAATTTTAACTTTTATTTCTTCTCTTCTAGACTCCACAAATTCCCTGATCGAGTCTTTAGCTGAAGCAAGAAACTTAAGATCATTAAGAGCAGCAGGCATTTTTTGATTCAAGTCTTTAAGACTGACAGATTCCGAGTTCATTTTCATGGAACTAGTCCTTTGAATGGATTCAGGAGGATTATCCTGCAAGACCCTTTCCAAGATCATGATTTGCAAGTCCCAGTCCGCAAGTCCGAACTCAGCTTGAATATGCGACTTGACCTCGTCCTTCACATTGTCCTCTGCAACGTGGCCTAGTTTAAAAAAGCATAAAAGGACCCCGTCATTGATGACTTTGTTTCTGACCCAGTTGTGCTCTCGGGTCTCTCCTGGAATATAAACTTTTTTTGTAGGATGAGTCGAAACCATGAACAGGACTTTCAAAGCTTTTTCTTTGACTAGTTTGGAAGTGTTGGGACTTAAGGTGAAATTTATAAGACTTTCGCTTATTCCGAGCTTTACAACTTCTTTTTTGAACTTCGTGTCTTGGCAGCCTATTGCAACTGCTTCTAATGTACCTGCTTGAAGGTACTCTGGAACGTTCTCTGATATGCAGAGGTTTAGGATGCTGTTCATGTGGTTGAATACTACGAAGGCTGATGTACCGTTGCTTCCTGCTAGAAGTTGGAAGGCTTGAAGACCTGCGTTTATTTGGTCTTCTGACATGATTTCCCAGTTGTTTAAACGACTCATTACTCGAGAGCAGATTGTGGCGAAATCGGAGATGTCTTGAACGATAGTCAATTCAAGTTCTTCTTTAACAGTTTGCAAAATATCCCTTACAACCGGTTTACTGCTTTCATTAGGTGGTGGATGAGGAGCATCATCAGGTCGATGTCTACACATAGGTACCTGAGCCAGTTCAGGAAGAGGATAAACACTACTCGTAAAAGGCTGTCTCTGAGTCTTCGAAGTAGCATCCGGAGAATAAATAGACCCGACTTCACAATAAAGCAGTTCATAGTCATTCTCCTGCCTAGTCCTTGGGTTCTTCGGAGGTAAATAAACATCAATCATCAAAGCCATCATATCATCAAGCATCTTAGGCAAGAGTCCCTCAATCCACTCATTAGGAATGCCAAGGTAAGGATTCGTATTGACCTCGATAAGCCAAACACGAAAGTCCTCATCAATAAGAAAATCAAATCCAAAGAACTCAAAAACTTTATTCCTCTTTCCCCGATGCATTGTTTTTTTCGCACTTAAAAACGAGTCAATCATCAAGTCTTTGATTCGAGGCAAGATGTGATTCCAGAAGTTGACTTTTAAAGAAGGGAACTCAGAATCGAGGTACTCCTGAAAACTTTCAAAGCTTAAAGTGTTTCCTTTTTCATGCACTCCGTAATTTTCTCCGTATTTCTGAAGACAGTTATTGGTTAAATGAATATAGTTATCAGTTGCCTGAGTGTCGTATTCACTGCTGGAAGTCCTGAGGTATCCATGTTTATAATAAAAAAGTTCATGCTTCGCAGTGCCAAGAGCCCAGACACGAATATCGAATTTTCTTCCTTTAAACAGCAAAGGACGTTCAATGTACTTCTGAATAAGCCAGACTGAATGCATCGGTTTATCTTTTAAGATATTCTTGATTTCTTTCATATTCCAGCAGACATCAATGCCCTTGCCCTGATTTAAAGCTGCAGGTTTTATAAGCCACATGTTTTTTTCACAGTGCTTTGCCGGGAGTCTTTCCTTATTACAGAATCCATTTTGTATCTCATTAAACCTGATATGGAACTGTCGATACTCAATATCTTCCACTTGCGCCGTGATAATAAAAGACGTCGCGATTGTATCATGAACTTGATAATTCGCCATCACTGCACCGTCGTTGTTTTGATAGAAATTCCGAAGAGACCGAATAAGGCCCGGCTTGGTGGTGATTTCGCGATTGTTCTCTAAATGATTGTGGATCATCACGCCGAAGCCTTTGCTGAAAAGCTCTTCCATTTGGTTGTAAGCCTGATTAACTTTACTCGGGATGGAAAGACAACTGGACGCCAGATGAACTGCGCTTTGAACTCCGAAGACTCGTGCTCGGAAGCCTCGATCCAGTTGCCGCGCTGGTCTAGAATCGGTTTGATTAGCAGCCGGCTGTTGTTTCCGGGGTGGATCACGTATTTGTACATTTTTAAATGTAAGAATTAGAATGGTTGAATTATGGATTTTTGGTTAGATGGGTTTTCAGTTATGAAGGGGTTTAAGGAGTTTTTGGGGTTTAGGGATTTGGAAGATTTAGGTAGTTAAACGCTCTGAGCAGCGGTTATTAGCTCTAAGATTGCTCTTTGGTGTCTGTGGGTTTTTTGAACGTCGGTTGCGAGTTTTAAAAAGTCTTCTTTGTCGAGTTTTATGCTGGTTTTTAAGACTTCCATGATGTGTTTTTGGATTATTTCACTGGAGTCGTCAAGATTGTCAAATAAAGTTTGTAGAATATACCTGAAGTTACCTTGTCTAATACCTTTTAAATGAACCACATCGAAATACCTGCAAAAGCACAAACAAGCTGAAATCCTAATATCTTCAAAAAAATCATCAAGTTTAACAAGTAACTCCGGGTAAATATCACAGATTTCAATAGTTTCTAGATCCATTAAAAACTTATCAATAATCGTTTCAAAGACCTTCAAAGAAACCCTTCTGAGTTCAGCAGCGTCGTCTCTGGCGCAAGTCTTCAGCACAGGAAACAACTTACTCCAAGCGAACTTCAAACAAGGAGAATCGACGAATCTTTGCCCGAGCATCCAGTTCAACAATGTCAAACTTTTAATGCGAAGGGCAGGTCCTGAGCCACTCCAGGCCGCGTTGGTGACGACGACTTGTTCTAAGATTTGAAGGGCAAACACCGAGTCCCTAACACAGGAAAAGGCGACGTCAATCATTGCACTTCGAACTTTTTCATCGACTGTCTGTTGTGAGTTGAAAACAACGACTTGCAAGATTTCTTCATTCATTTGAAAAGTCCTACTTGCCAGTTTCGTGAAAAGAGAAACGTTTTTAGAACGTTGAGTCCATTTTTTGTAGTCTTTTGTAAGGACAGGGAAAAATAACGCAAGATTTTCGCAGTATAGCTGCTCGACTGTGACTCCTCCGTAAAAAGCAAGACTGTTTATTGTGTCTTGTATTTCTGTTGAAATTTCAGAACTGTCTAAAGCCAGAAGAATGAAAAATAAATCCTTGTCTGCCACAGATGCTTGAAGTTTTGATAACAACACTTGAACTAAATGATGAACTTCTCTTAATATAGAATGATCTTCGCTTTCTAATAGTTTGTTTAAAAGGGTTAATACTCCTTTTGGGTCTAGTCTTTCTGCAGGTAGGTCTTGCATTAGTTTTGAAAGAAGTTTTAAAGATGATGATACTTCTGATGGTGATGGACTTGACATGCAGTATTTGGAGAAAAGGGAAACTATTAGGGAAAAGTCGCAACATTCTCCGATTAGATGAACTGAACGAGATAGGTAGTCAGATTGATCATATGTGTAAGATTTGAATAGAACTGGAAGGATTGACTCGATTTCGGTTAGAATTTGTTGACCGCTTATTTCTATTATTTTTATCAATGCGGTTCCTGCCCTTGAACGAAAATTGTCCTGAAGGGTCCACTCTTGAAGGTCTGATAGGCAGAGGTGAACCACACTTTGAAAGCAATTCATCAAAACACCTCTCGCAGCAGAAAGCCTATCATCCGATGCCAACCCTTGACTCCTTCCAACCTTTTCAAGCATTTCTTCACACTGCACAGAGCAACAAAGCAAGCAATAAACAAGTTTATCCTGAACCACAAGCCTAATATCCTGATCAAGTTCCAAAAGAATGCCAAAAACAGCATTAATAAGCGCTTCAATAACTTCAGGTTTCTTATCAAGCTGAACCTTCTTCAAATCATTCCAAATTTCAGCAACAACAGGCTGGGCATTCTGAATTTTCAACAAAAGTCCCGCAGCTTGCAAAGCGAGGACCCTGACTTTAAACTGCTGATGAAAAAAGTTAATCCTTAAAGATTCAACGATTTTTCTACTAAAAAGCGAGACTTTCGGGCACTTTTCCGATAAAAAAGCAACAAATTCACTAGCAGCTAACTTGCACAAAGGAAATTTATCCCTTAAAGCTCTAGAAACAACATCAGTGATACGGCTGAGTTCATGATGAATGAACCGAAGGTACTTTTCACATAATTCCCTCAAAGCCTGCAAAGAAGCGATTCTGACTTCTTCACAGTTCTCAACAAGTAGTTCTTGTCCAATTCGAGAATGAAAGCTTTGTACTAAAAACGACAAGTCTTCTGGCGGGATTGACTCTTTAGAAATAAAAACTCTTATCAAAGAAACAGCTTGTTCTTTACATTTATCTGCCGGGTCTTTCAGCAGGTCGAGGAGTTGAATTTTAAGCATCGAGAACAAGGCGATCAGGTCAGTTTCAGTCTTGCAGGAGCTGTGAAGCCGAGTCAATGCAGCGAGTCTTGTGTTTTTGTCTTTGTCCCTCAAGCAGTTGATGTCGCGGTTGTACTTTCCATCTTCCATGTTAGAAATTAATACATGTGTTAAGAATGCTTTCTTGAGAGAAAGTCTGACTTTCTCTTGTGAAGACTGGTTGATATTGAATGGGAATATTCTTCGACCCAGGAGTAGTTTATGAAGTTGTAGTTCTTTGGAGATGATTTCATTTGGTGCTCGGTGCTGATCTTTGGAAGCTCTGGACTCTTCTCTGGCCTGACAACGCTATTCGCTCGTAAAGAACGGTCTTCATGAAAGGAATCGAACATCATGTTAACCCTCTTTACCGGCTTTATCGGACTAGAAGACTTAAAATTCGGAAGTTTTTCAATTAAAGGTCGAGAGTTTTTTCCTATAATCATCTTTTTTTCATCTTGGAAATTTCGAATTGGTCTTTCAAGAGGTTTTAAGTCTTGAAACCGACATCGAAAGCTGCTTTTTTGAACAGGTTTATATAAACTTTGGTTAGGTACTCTTGGCTTCACTGCATTTTTCATCTGGGTCTCTCTTTCATCTGGCTCTGACTCGCTGCCCCCGCTGTCGCTGGCTTCTTTAATCTCAACCACAGGAATCGAGTCCCAGAGACTTGGATTAGTCGAGTCTGGAAGTGCTGGAGACTCGACATCTGCCAGGTCTTTCATTATTTCTTGCTTTGAAGGAAGGACTCGACTTGCTAAAAACTCACTCACTATTCGAAGTTTCTTGTGAAAAAGACCCTCGTTTAAAAAAACTGGCAGAAGTTCACAAATTGACCTTCCAATTGATTCGTAGTCTTTTGATTGCATCTGAAGAGTTTCTTTACCTGAATCGGTTGATAGTCCGAAGAAGGAGGATTCTAATGTGTAAGAATTGGAAATTTCTAACTCTTTGAATACCACTGAACGAGCTGTTGACTCTTTTGATGGATGAACTTTGAAGATGCAGTCTTTGAAGGAAAAGAACTGGTTGGATTGAAGCAGGACTGGTAATAATTTTATGCACATGTTTTTACGTTTTGAGGATAAGTCTGATGATTGCTCTGAACAACCGTACATGAAAACGTTTCGCTTTTTAGTGTGACCGTGGAAGTCGCAGAAGAGAGTCACTGGGTGTCTCTCGTTAAAGACTTGAAGGAATTTTTTACAGTGGAAAATTGTTGGGTGTAGGTCTTTTATTGGAATGTCCCATCGACGGTTTAGGTCTACTCCAAGAAGTGAGCAGCGGTAATTGCCATAACGAACCCCATCCGGGTTAAGCATAGGAACAACTTTAAACACAAACTTCTCCCTAAGCATCCTAGCGCGTTTAGAGTTTCCCAGTAAAAAATCCACAATTCCCTTAACAGTAAAAGAAGAAACAGTTTCTCCACTATGAACCCTAGCAGTAAAAAACACTCCTTTTTTATGTTTATGTTCTTCAAAATATCTAGGCTGAAGTCTTACTTTCTTCATTCTCCTAATTTTCCGTCCAGTGTAAGTCATGCGACATTCACCAAGTTCATCTTCATGCAAAGCAAAGCTTTTAATTTTGCTTGTTATTGTGATGATGTCGCAATTGTTGCCTGCCAAAGATTCGCATAACTTGTCGACGCGGGCAATGTCCTGATGATTTCGACGAATTTCTTCTAAATAGTCCTGCAATGCGGTATATGTGTAAGGAACTGAATACGCGAAATGAACTTGGTCACCTTCACTTTTAAAGGTGTAGGTAAATGATAAGGTGTAGTAAAGACCTGATGGGGAATTTAATTTGTAGCTTATACTTGAACCGTCTCGGTGCCAACCTTGACCTTCTGATGTAAAAAGCCAGGAAGAGTAAACTGCTGGCTTCATTCCTAGACGGTAGAGCATGTCGTCTTTTTTCATGTTTGTGATGTTGAAGGTTATGCTTGTTTTTCGGGGGTTTTGAACTGAAAAATAATACCAGTGGTTGTTACCTGTAGAATACATATCACTCCTAATAGTCAAATTGTACTCATAATCCGACAACTTCACAGCCTTAACCAAATTTCCACTCTCAAACTTGCTGTTAAACATCAAAGTAATGTTATCATCAGGAATAAACAAATTATAGCTAGGATAAAACTCAGGACAAGGAGGCAACTGTTTAACTTTCATCAAAACCTCCGAATCTTCAGTACAAACATCACTTCCAATATTCAAAGAACAAATTTCCGTAACTTTCAACCCAGATGTAGAAGTAGGAATAAAAACCTCGTTATCAGAAATTCTAAAACAATTAGCTTTGACATCATAAACCAACATACCACCCTGTTCATACCTAATCCGATTCAGCACATCTTCTTTTCTTCCCATCTGTGAAAAATTCAGTAATTTCGCAGCTAAATGATTTTCAATCATTATAAAACAACTGAACCACTCTTCATGACTCAAGTTCTAATAAATGGGCTGTTGTGCAGAAAGACCTAAAATAAACATAGAAGAAAAACTTGAAAATTTCGAGCATGCTCTAGGGTTCAAAAAACTGACAGCGACAGACATCGACTCTCTTTCTCACAAGTTTAGTCGAGACTTCCGAGTTTCAATGGCCCAGTTTAAAATGATGTGCAAAGAGTTGCATATCGAGTCGAATTCACTTCTCTACGAGTTTTTAATGATTTTCTTTTCAAGGGAAAATGAATGCTTCGATACCCAAATCTTGACAACTCTAGGAATTCTTCTAGCTTCTGGAAGTGAACAGGAAAAAATTAATCTTTTGTTTAGGAACTATGATAAAGACACGTCTGGAGCTCTTCAAGAAGAAGAGATGAGGCAGATGGTTAGAGATGTTGTTGAAATCGCGATTGATAAGATGTGTCTTTATGCTTCTAAAAAGATTGAAGAAAGCTTGCAGGTTCGACTTGAAGAGCATAGAGCTGAACTGGTGAAGGGAAAGATCTTGATGGTCAATCTTTATACTAAGAACTTCATCGCGGATCGAGAGAAAATTGACTTTTTTCAGTTTTCAGAGAAGTTCAATGAAAGTGATAATACTGTTTTACTCAGTACTCATAAGATTAGGACTATTGGAAGAAGTATTATTGAAAGTTATCAGAAACTTGCGGAAAAAGTGAATTTAGTTGTTGAACAGAATATTAAAATCGACACATGGATTGCTAGGAAACTCAGTTTAAGGATGAGTGGCAAGGCTAACAAGAAACAAAAGAAGGGGAAAAAATAGTGATTTAGAATATTTTAATTAATTTGAATCGATTTTGATTAAATTAAGGATAAAGTAAAAAATTTTTATTATTACTTTGATCACAATGTTGAAGTAAAACTGCCATTTATGTATTAAAGATTGTAAAGTTAGGAAAATGGAAAATCTAACTTTCTTATCCGAATTCTTCCTGGTTGAAAAAACTGATCTTTCCAGGTATACCAAAAAGATTTTCACACTCAGATAAAATCCTAGAAATAACTTTACTGAGGAAATTTAAATTTTACAACTAATCAGCAACAAAGCATTAAAAAAAGCTTCAAACATTCCCCAAGACTTTAAACCATTACATCCGTCCTCTAAATTCCCTCAAAATCTTTCTAAAGCCAATTCACTGGTAATTTTTAACTAAAAATCAAAAAATTCTTAAAAACCTTGCAAACCTAATCAATTCTAAAATCCATCAAACCCCAAGCCTTCCAAAACAATGAATTCAAAACCCAAATCTTCCAACGAAAGTTCTAAAAATTTCTCATTGTAAAATTTAAACGAAAGGTTAATATTGCTTAATATTTTCGATCAAATGGGTTGTAGCTGTTCTCAAACCCGTCGAAGTTTAATAAAAAAGAGGAAATCCTCAGGACACTCAAACCTGATCTCAACTCGTTTCATGTCGCCATCAGACCTGCCAAGTGAAAAAATCAATCTAAAGCTTGATTCACGAAATTACATCATAAAAAGAAGCTCAGTTTTATCTAAAAATTATTCACTCGGAGTAAAAATCGGCAGCGGCGAACTGGGCCACGTGAGACTTGCAGTGCATCAAGGTTCAGGGCAAAGGCGTTCTTTGAAAACGATTTACAAAAAGAACCTGAAAACAGGATCCCACCGTCAAAACTTCTTTAATGAATTATCTGCAATAAAATCACTTGACCATCCGAACATAATAAAACTCTTTGAGTACTACGAAGACGAGGAAAATTATTACCTGGTCTATGAATACCTTCCAGGAGGTGAACTTTTTGACTATATCCTTGAAAATAAGTCATTTTCAGAACAAAGAGCCATTCATTTCATCAAACAGGTTTTGAGCGCACTTTTCTATCTTCACTCGAAAGGACTGGTTCATTGTAATTTGAAACCTGAAAGTCTTTTGATTGATAAGACGGCGCCGGTGCCTATTTTAAAGTTGATTGACTTTGAGTATTCCTCGTCTTTTGAAAACCTTTCAATTCAATTGCCTAAACATCAAGAACTCATGTATGCAGCACCTGAAGTTATTTCTTCTGCATCTTACAGTGAAAAGTCAGATGTTTGGAGTGCTGGAGTTATTTTGTTTATTCTTATCACTGGCAAGCCACCTTTTTATGGAGAAAACGATGAGAGTCTCAGTAAAAACATCTTAAGTTCCAAATGCAGTTTCAACGGTGAAGAGTGGGAAGAAGTCTCAATTGAAACAATCAGGTTTATCAAAAAAATGCTAGAACCACGGGTAGGAAAACGTCTTTCCTCACAAGAAGCTTTGAACAGGGCAATAGAAATAGACAGTGTTTTAAACTCACAGATCTTAAAAGCTTCAAGTTTAAGTCTAGACAACCTGCGCAATTTTCAAACACCAAAAAAACTACAGCATATTATTTTGACTTTCATTGCAAATCAACTGCTTAGCAAAGAAGAGTCCATCCGTCTTTACAACAAGTTCAAAGAACTTGATACAGACTGTGACGGGATGTTGAGTTGTGAAGAACTCTTTGAAATCTACTCACAAACCTTGCAGGAAGAAGAAGTTTTACAAGAAATTAAAAAAATCATGCAAAGTGTTGATGCGAATGGTTCAGGGCTAATTGATTACAGCGAGTTTCTCACTGCATGTGCTGATAGACAAACACTTGTCCAGAAGAAAAACTTGGCACTTGCCTTTGAAGCTTTTGATTTAGATGGAAATGGCAGGATTAACAGAAGTGAATTAAAAGAAATGCTTGGGACTGCTAATGTTGATGATGAAGTTATTGAAAAAATCATGAGTCAAGTGGATGTTAATAAAGACGGCGATATTGATTTAGAAGAGTTCGAACAGATCATGTTGAATTGTTGGACTTAATTATAACTAACTAATCATTCTTTTTATCATTTTGGACTTCACCTGCATTCCCCGCATCACCTCCAGAGCCTGAGTCGAGATAATGTCTGTTGTAGTCGACCTTGTAAATCCACTTCTGATACAAAAATATCACGAAAATGATGTCATCACGGAAACAAGCCAATCGGTGCATGGTCGGCATTGAAATGATAAAAGCGAACATGTCATCAATGAAGGTGTTCAAAGCTCGATAAGTCAACACATCCCAGGGCATATGAGCCACAGACTTCAACTTATAATTAATGTAAAGTTGAGGAGTCATCATCACGAACCCACAAGTGTAAATCATTGAAGCCATAGTCCCTACCACCCAAGAGTACCAACTTTTGTATTCATAAGCATAAAGACCGTAAACACTGTAAAAGAAAGCAACAGGGAGCATCAAGTAACCGAGCATCCTTGTCGCTGTGTTATCGAATGAGTTTGTCGCTGAAGACTTATGAGAATCTTTCACTTTTATCGATAGGTAAGGACTAGATCTTCTTATTTTTATATCAAATCCTTTTGTTACTTTCCAACCTTCAACAACGACTCCAAGTCCCAAAGGAAGCCAAACAGCGAAAGATGTCTGTTCACTATCGAGAAGATAGAGAAAAACAACGATAGTCTGAATAAAGTTATAAACAAGAAGATTTACTGAAAGACCTGTCAAGTTTTCTCTACCATACCAGAACTGCACTTCTTTTTTATAAGCGATGAACTCAAAGATCATATGCACGAAGCTGACAATCATGGTGGCAACAAGAAGATAAATATTTGTTTCAAGAATCATTTTTTTCATAATGTCGTATTCGCCTTCACTGTGAAGTCCGAAGTTCTGCCCGATTTTTTCACTTTCTTCAAACTGCATGTAAAAAAGTGACTTGTAAAATCCTTTTACCCCGAAAGTGAAGTTTAATGGAAGTTCTTGTAAAGTGTCATTAATAATCATCAGTTTTTCACGAGTCACCCAAAAGTCCGACAGCTCAATCATGGGGTAGTAAAAAGGTCCAGATGTTTGTATTTTCTTTTCGAATTGAGGAGGAAACTGCGGGTAAATCGTCTGGTCAAACACGACATACACGTCAATCATCGGCACCCAGTGCTGTGCTTCTTCAGACTGCACCACTTCAACCTTCTCCGAAGACAGGAGATTGACTGTCGCGCGATTTGCTTTTTTTGTGAATTTTGTTAATTTTTTTTCCTTTCTGACGAGGACTGGACTCACTTTTTTACTTGAATGAAGACGAAACTCGCCGATTAGAGAAACTTCTTCATTGTTTAAAATACCTGGAGTGACTGGCAAAGTCATTTGAAAGCTTCTCTCGTTTGACTCGTCGACGAAGTAAGACAAGGAAGACTCTGACCAGATAAGCTCTTGGGTGTTGCCTTGGGAAAGAAATAACTTGAAGTCAATCAAGTCGCTCTCTGATAAAATGTTAGCAAAACCTGATATCGTCTCTTTTGTTGAACCTGCCGCTGGAGACACTTTTGGTGATTTGAACATGGAATACACGGAAGAGATCAAGAAGTAAATCATCAACATGCGGAAGATCTTTGAAAAGAAAGACTCTTGTTCCGCGTTTTGATTCACTGCTTGGTTCTCGTTGGCTCCTGCGACTGGGTTTTCCATTTTTCAGAAAGAAAAGTGAGAGGATGGTAAGTTTACCTAAACTATCAAAAAATCCAAAGAAAGGCAATTTACAGGTTTTTGTTAAAATTTTAGCGATTTTCGAAATTTCTGCTTGAAAAAGGGTTTTTTTCAGACTTATTTTAAATTTTCATCTTGTCATCTTTATCCACTGTAAAATGATCAGTAACCATTGCATATAAATATTAATGAAAGACATCACAAAAGAAGACCCCTGCTTGCTAGGAATCGACTCAGGCGATGTATTCAACTTCAAATGCAAATACTGTTCCAGGAACCTATCTTCCAGACAAAACTTACGAGAACACATCTACATCCACACAGGAGAACGTCCTTACATATGCAAAGAACCAGGCTGCAAGAAAAGCTTTAGACAAGGCTCTTTACTTTCAATTCACCGAAAAGCTCACAAAAAACCATCCCACCAATCAAAACAAACAAAAAAACGCGAAGCCCTTACAAGTTACTTGAAACTCACTGACATTTTTTCCAGTCAACAAGATATTTTTACGACATTGGAAAAATCTTCAATCATTCAAGAAATCGGTGAGGCTGACTTCAAGTTTGCAGAAAAATTCTTAAAGGCTTTAATATGCTAAAACATTATTTTATTACTGTTAATCAGCATCCATCTTAGAGTCCTCCATTCCCCAGTTCATATAATTGTCTTTTCCTGCTGCTTTGTATTCTTCTATCAACTGAGTCACGACTTCAGCACTTGAGTCGAATTCTTCAAAGTTTTCGTCAAATCTTTTTTCTTTTTTGTAGTTTTCCATGAAAGCGTTTCGTGATCTTAGCTTTTTGTAGTGTTGGTGAATTCGGTCGAATAACTTGTAAATGCAAGTGTGATTTGCGAGCATTAGTCCTGCTACTTTGTGAGAGGTCTCCACGTATGGACTTTTTCGGGATAAGGCTACTTGAATTGAGGCTGGACCCCAGGATATGAAGTTGGCTAGTTTTCTTTCACGGATTCTTTGGAGGGACTTGTGAACTTGGGTAGGGTCCACGTCTCCTTGGATTATGTTCAGGATGCTCATGTATACACCGTCTTTTAAGTTTGTTGAAACCATGATGTTTTTGGTTTGAAGCAGTCTTCTCATGACATCAAGCACAGTGGTTTTCCTAACAGAGCTGACATGTCTATCAAGAGTAAGAGGAGTATATCCAGTCATCAAGAAGTGACATCTAGGAGTAGGTATCAAAGAAGCCACCAATCCAACCAGATCATTATTCATATACCCAGGATACCTTAAAGTCGTAGTACTCGCAGCCATGACAGTTGAAACCAAAGAATTAGTCTGTGAAAAGCTAGGATTCGGTATTTTCAGCCTATCAACCGCAATATGATTAAGTGCAGCATTATCCAAAACAACGACACAATCAGCATTAAGCGTAAGTCTCTTCAAAGTAAGCAAACTATTATAAGGCTGCACAACGACATCAGTCTGCTGCTGATTCGGAAACACAGAATAAGTCTGAATAAGTTTTTTCGGAAACCTCTCATTAAGCCTTTCCAACAAATAAGATCCCATGCCAGACCCAGTTCCTC
The DNA here is from genome assembly GCA_006503475.1 of Stentor roeselii. Taxonomy (NCBI): domain Eukaryota; phylum Ciliophora; class Heterotrichea; order Heterotrichida; family Stentoridae; genus Stentor; species Stentor roeselii. The sequence continues at coordinate 63,465 of RSEH01000031.1, forward strand.
CAGCAATCGAATGCAAAAGAACAAAGCCTTCCAAAGAGTCGCTTCCATCAGCTTCTCTTTCAATCATGTCTAAAATTTCCTCTTGGACCTTCTCAGCTTGGTTGTACCCAGAAGCCCAGTTGTTCCCGGCACCGCCTCCTTCTTTGCTGATGAAAACGTTTTCAGGGTTGTATAAAGAAGAATAGTTTGACGTCTGGATTGAGTGAATCACTCGAGGCTCCAAGTCTATTAAAAGTGCCCGCGGAATGTAGTGCTCGTCGTCGGCTTGGTAAAAAAATACGTCTTTTCGGTCGTCCCCTGATGTTGCGTATTCTTCTAAGAGGCCTTCGTGGTTTATCCCGTGCTCTTGGCAAAGCTGTTTCCAGAACTCCATTCCGATTTGGTTTCCACACTGACCTACTTGGAGAGTTATGATTTCTCTTGGCATATTTATGAGGATTAGGATTAGGATTAGGAATAGACTCGCGGGGAATCTAAGGCTGATCTTCCTGCTGATTGTAAAGCTTTTGGAGAACGGAGATTTGACTGGCTGTAAGTTGGGCTGATCATTCCAGACTCAGCAGGTTCGACACTATTACCTCTTGAATTATAAGCAGATCTCGTCTTGGTAGTTCCAGCGAGACGATTTTCAACTTCCTGGCGTTTTTGCATGTCAATAGTAGGACTAAAAATTTCCTTGACAATATTAGCATACCTCGTGCGCTTATCAATCATTTTGAGACGATTGACCTGACTAGCATGAGCTTTATTGACCCTTTCAGCTTCCAGTTCTTCAAAGCGATTTAAATGTCTAGGCTTCATCTGTTTAGGTTCCTTATTATTAGGACTCTGTAGATGTTCATAGACCTTTTTATTGTATTCTTTCCTATCAGTGCTAAGAGTTTGCCTTACTTTTCCACTGACCCCATCCCTAAAATGCGGAGAACCTTCAAAACCTCCTTTCCTCTCAATTTCCTTCTTCCTTCTCCTCAGTTCCTCAAGTCCTTTCTGCCTTTCCTCCTTATCAACAGCGATTTTCTCAAGGATCTTTTTAAACTCCTCATCATTCGGTTCCATTCTTTTTTAATAATCCAGTCATTAATGGTAGCTGTCAAGTATCTGCTTATCTTTTTAGCTTTTTCAACTTCCCAACAATTGAACTCTCTAGAAATGATTCAGCCTCTTGTAGAAGTCGATGCAGAGTCCGAAACAAAACAGTTCTCTCGTGACTGGGAAGCACTTTCAGGCTTTTCCCCTGAACAGATGATGACAGTCGACTTGCCAGCAGGTGCAGATTGCGAGTTCTTCGAAAAGATTGAAGTAGTTCCAGGAAAAATCCAAGGTGCCTGGTTTTTGGCTTCGGAAAATGCTGAAAATATCGACTTCTTCGTGAAAGACCCAAGTGGCAGGGTGTTATTCAAGAAGCTGAATAATAAAGAAGCTGTTTTTGATGTTGAAGTCAAGGTGTTAGGGGTTTACTCTTTAGTGTTTTTGAATCGAAAAATCATGGGAACACAGCCGATTACTTTCACATTCTCAACAGATAGTTCAGAAGGTCTTTTGAAAGGCGAGCATCTTACACCTGTAGAGGAAAAAATCCTGAAAGTGGACCGGGCAGTGAAGGACTTCCAGGTGGACAACCAATTCGCGCAACTTCGTCAAGAGACTCATTTTCAAACAGTTTCTTCAGCGAATCGAAACGTGTTCTGGCTCTCTTTAGCCGAATCTCTAGGAGTCCTTGCGGTGACAGCCTGGCAGATCTACTACATCAAGAAGCTGTTAGATAATCGAAGGGTGTTATAATCAACGTTACGATAAGGAGGATTAGATTACAAGACATTTGCACCCGTTCAGTTCGTGGGTGGTTTTTACTTCTTCTTGAACTGTCACCAGACTATTCTTGAGCACCGTGTTTTCCATTTCACGTTCACTTATTTCATGCTCGTTTTGACTTAATGTCCGCTTCGCATGGTCGAAGTCGCTTTGAAGTTTCAGGATTTTGTCGAGTAAAGACTTTAAAGCTTCGTTTGAAGAAACCACCTGGCTCAGGTCTTTCTTAGACTCGACTTTCGCCATTGGGTCAGTCGGTTGATTAGGAGGAATTTGGGAACTTGACTCGGAATCTAACACGCTTCGAGAGGAACTCTTGAAGTTCATTATTCCTAAAGTTAGGTCTTTTTGCAACTTTTTATTCTTTTTACGAATTTCTATTATCTCAGGCGGAAGAGGGTTACCTGATGTGTCTTCTTCTGTCACTAGACTGCTTTCTTCACTTGAGAGAGATTTCGACTCTTCTGCTTGCTCGACAACGATTTTTGAGGACTCTTCTCGGAATTTGAATCGAGGTTCGTCTGTTATGTGGACTGCGTATTGCATTTATTATTCGAAATGGGTTAATGGAGATGTTTAGAGGAGAAAGAATTGAGGAGATTTGAATTGGGTTTAATGAGGGGAGAATTGGAATTTTTCGGGTTGGTAGAAGGGGTGAAGGAGTTAGTGGTTTTTATTGGGGATTGAATTGAAGAGTGAGAAGATTGTTTTTTAAGTTATGTTTTGAGGTTGCTGGTTAAGTTAATCGATTTTGAATTAGTTTTAGGTTTTCTTTTTTGTTGCTTTTAATACAATTTTATCTGAAACTTTCAAGGTGATATGACATTAAAGGTTGTGTTAATAATAATAGCTAGGTGTTTTATAGTATTTCGTTATTTCGACTATTCCAAGTAGCAAAGATGTTGTTATGAATCTGATAATAATTTTTTACTTTACCTATTAGATGCTTTGCACCTCTTTTCTTAATAATTAAATAATTCAACACTTAGTTCAGCAAAGCTTGCAGAAAATTGTTTATTAATTGAAAATCACTAATGTTTTTTATGATTCTAGTGAATTTTTCTTTAGATTATGATGATTTCTTAGTTTTTAGAGGCTTTGAATTTTTTATTTTCGAGTTTTTTATCTTGTTTTAGGTAAAATTTTATTTTTATTAAAGAAATCAAAATGATAAATCCTAAGATTACTTTCCCTATCATTTATATTTAACCGCAGGCTTACACGATTGATTTTTTATGGGTTGAGATAGGATTTTATACCAAAATGTTTTAAGAATTTTAAAACTTAATAGTCTTGCCCTTTATACTTGTATTATATACGAATCTTGACTATATCTGGAAGATGTTTGCTTTTAAAGAGTTTCTTAATCAAAATTATTTTCGTCAAATTTTCATCTTACTGATCAATATATGATTAATTCTCTGCGAATATAAAAAGACATTATTTTTCAATGAATAATCAATTCAACTTCTCATTCTGACAGTTCTTTAGATAGATACAGAAAGAATTAGAATTAAAGTTTAATTAAAGTTCTCCAAATAAGCTAATTATTCAAGTAAGTCTTCAAAGAGATGATTTAAATGAAGATAAAATAAGAAGTTTGTAAGATGGATGATCACATCAACAAGTTCCAAGAAAATAGTGCAAGGTTTTACGTCATTCAAGTTCTAATGTCAATCGCTTACAGTTTTCTGATTTTACTTACATTTTTCCGACTTTCTCGATCATTCGACTTATACTACAAGACCCGTGTAAAGCTATCACTAATTGTAGTGATTCTAACATCGTCTTGTAACCTATAAACAGTTCGTTTACTGAATAGTCTTCCAGTCTTTTTCAAGTTCAGCAAAGTAGCTCAAGACCTAATAATTAACATCATGCTGGTCTTTTACCTGCTACTAGGCATATTGTTGCAGTATCTCTTTTTAGATATACAGAAAAACTCAGCTCTTCAGTTCAACTTATCTTTGCAGAAGTTTTTTGTTTTTCCCTTAAAAGTTGTGTCTCTTTCAAGCTACTTCATTTTCGTGTTTCTGGTTCTCTTGATTCCGGTGGTTTATTATATTGATAGTCTCTGGTATTCAAAATTTTTAGATGTTTTGTATGTGGTGGAATTTACAACTTTGGTTATATTTTGTGTTACTTTTGCACTTAGTTCAAGTCTGATGTTGAAGGCAATTGAAATGATGTATTCGGAAATGACGAAACTTGCGATTGATAAGAAGACGAAGTTTATTGTTTTTCTTGCTCTTGTTAACTTTTCACTTGCTATCATGAGTCGCGTGGTTTTTGAGATATTGAAGCCTGGCTCGGAAGATTTGAGGTAAGTGGTATTAAGGATTACTTTGTATTGTGGGTACTTCTTTTTTGGAGATATGATTCCACTGTATGCCTTTGTTCTTTACATAATTTTTTTGAAATTTAATGATGTTAATACTTCGAGTATCATTCATGAACTGTTTGAAAGGACGAATTCTACTGATATTCGAAATCGCTCGATTTATCAATCTAATGATTAAATAAAAATATATGATTAGTACGTAATATGTTTTATAATTCAAATGTTACACTTATAAAATTATAAAAAATATAAGGCATCTAATGAGAACTTATTCAACCTTTTAAGATAATGAAAACTTGTTGAAATCTTATTATTAGATTGAGTTTTTTATAATTTTAGTTCTGTTCCTACTCACTAAAATTGTAATTAAATAAACCTTTAAATTGGTATAAGAAATTTTTTAGTATATCACAACTCAGCCCTTAAATTTTCATTCTTCATATTACAAGATATGATGCAACTTCTCAACATATCCGACTGATTCAAATAAAGACTATCTAAATGATTTATTAAACAATTAATGATGCTAGAGAATCGATCTTTATTTATTCTAACAAAACGATGAGTTAATATTTCAACAGCTGTATTTACATAGAACGTTATAATTATAAAATTTATTAGGATGTTTAGAATCAAATTAAAGTTGCTGTGCATTTTTTATAGAGCAAAAATTTCAATTATAAATATATATACATTCACAATCTGCATTTAATCATAAATTTAATCGACAATCGAAGCCACTTGTTTATCAATCTCTCTTGAAATCAATAGAAATATATAAAAAATTCTAAATTCTTCCAAATCATTAAAAACCCCAAAATCATCAAGGCATCAATCCTAATGAGAAATAATTTCACATCTCTAAAAAAATAATGGAAAATTTTAGACAAAACTTCTCAACCCAAGTAAACCAACTTGCCAAAGATCGATCAATCCAAAAGGCCGAAACCCTTCTCCAAGATCTAAAAACTCATTTAAAATCCTCAGAATTCAAAATCGAGCTTCTAAAAAATTTCGAGTTCTGGTTCCATCATTGTTCAATCCTAAATGAACAAATCTTAAAAACCTTCCCAAGCCTATACCTCAAGCTAGAAAAAGACCTTCTTCAATGGCTCTGTCATCCAAACGAAACCCTAAACAACTTTTCACTCTTCCTACTATCTGACCTTCTTCAACAAGTCCCGCGTATCCGAGTGCTTCAAATAAGCGATTATTTAATAAAGTCTTTGAAACAGATCTCTAACTTTAATGAGTCAATTTTTCGTTTATTATCTTCAAAAGACTCAGTTTTTCACTCAATTCAAGTTCTAATCAAAAGCAACTCTCCTGGCCTTGCATGCAAAGTGGCTTTTTACATGCAGCCCAATCAAGAAGTCTTCGAATTCATCAAGTCTTCTCTGACCCTCGAAGGCAGTTTTGAACTTCACTACATCTTGGCAAGGGCAGCACATCTGGAAAACCTTTCAAGTTATTTAAAAAACTGCGCTTCCAGGGTTTGGGCCTTGAACAGCGCGGGAAGTAAAAAAAAAGAAGAGGTTTTGGCTTTAGTTGAATACTGCTCGTGTAGGTTTTTGATTAATGAACTGAAAAATATTGAAGTGCTTAAGTCTGTGATTGTCACTTTAACTGCTGCTGGTGATTATTTGGCTGGAAATGATGACTTTGGATTGGTTGTTAAATTAAGGAAAATTTTTGATATTGTTGAATCTGCTGCCTTGCAAGAGAGTCATAAGAGGAAGATTAAGGAATTGATTGATAGGATCAGGGATAAGACTGAAGAGTTGGAAGATGGGTTTAAGGGGTTTGATATAAGTTATTTTGAAATGAAGTATGATCGAGAAAGGTCTTGTCTTTCTGCACCTATTAATGAAATTGCGATGATACTTGGCTTGAGGATACCTTTTTGTGGAGAGTCTCGTGAGGCAGCTATTTCGGCACTTGAAAGCATTACTGATCACTTAAAAAATACTCATGAGGTAAATGGCTTGAATGATGATTAAATGTAAATAATAATTCAACATTAAATATAATAAATCATCAAAAAACCAAAACTTTCCTCTATCTCAAAAATAAAACTGACTATAAATCAACCATAACCCTTAAAAACCGATAAAAATGCAATCTTCATTCAAACTATCTAAAAAACTCACCAATTCGAACCTAAAACTTTCAGTTTACAACAAAAAACTAATAAAACCTTCAACTTCTCTAAAAAAGACCCCACTCAAGTCAAGAACTTTAATAACAACAGAAAGTTCAGAACATCTACTCACAGTCCAAAATTTCACAAAACCAATTAAAAAAAGACACATCACTTGTAACTTAGACACTCGAAAGCTTGATGAAGACAAAGCAAAACTTTTAGAAGACCTTTTAAATGAACGACTTGAGCAACTCGCTCAAGGAAAATATTGGAAGTCAGAACTAGAAGTAATTGACAGTATTTATCATGAAATTTATGAGTTTTTTCACAAATTTCGCACGATTTTTAAAGTTTTGAAAGAAAAACTGGAAAAAAGTGTAAAAGAAGAGGTTTTGAATCGAGTTGATTCGAAGATTGAAAAGTTTCGAGTGGAAAATGAAAAATTGATTAAGAAGATAGACTCTATTTCTAAGATTCATGAAAATCTTCTTGGAAAGTATGAAGCTTTGAAGGAGAATCATAGTTATTATGAAAGGATTTTAATTAAAAATCCTGGGTTTTTAGTTAATTACCGCAATGTTGTTGATATTATGATAAAACAAACTGAAAAAATTGAGCTGTTAAAGATAGAAAATCGAGCTCTCAATGAGAAAATCCGTGAAAACCAATTTTTCAAATCAAAAAAATCTGAAATTTATGAATTTAATTCAAATCCTAAAGAAATATCAAACCAAAGCTAAAAAAATCCAGCTAATAAACCTTGAAGTAATTATCACCTTCTAAAAAACCCTAAACATCCAGCAACAATCCTCATCAATATTATCCTAAAATGGAACCCTCATCTCAAAAATTAGAACCCAGGTCTCTAACTCCAAACAAAGCAAAGCACTTAATCGAATTTGGAAAATCAAGAGCAATCAAAAAGTTCATCTCATCCGTTTTCAGAACAATAAACAGATACCGTTCCCGTCTTTTCCAAAACTTTCAAAAAGTGATAAAAGTCCAGTTTTTCCTGAAAACCCTTTCAAAATTTTTAAACCCAACCCGGAAAAAGTTCGAAGCTTTTTGGTTCCTTAAACAACTCGACCCATCATCAGAAGAATTAAAAATTATTCAACTTTTTTCGACTCTTTCCAAGATTTCCTCAAATTTTACAAGCCGGATTCAGTCAGCTTGTTTTCATCGAATTTTATTTCACAGGAAAAGTGTTTTTATTTCAGCTCCTGAAAAGACTTTTCTTCAAATCAAGAATTTTTATTTCAAAGAGGTTGAAAAGTCATTTTTGAAATTAGAGAAAAGGATGAAAAATCATGAACTTATTAGTAAAAACAGGGCTTATATGAAAATAATTGCTTATTATAAGTACTTGAAAAGTTTGTCATTGTTTCCTTATCGAAACTCGCCGTCGAAATCTCCTCAAAACAGTCCTTCGGCCTCTCCGATGAGGATGGTTCCTCGTTCGAGTTACTCTCCGGAGAGATATAAGGTTGTTCCGATGTCGAAAAATTCGGACCCACTTTACTACCCGTTGTTCAAGATGGTTGTTTTTATTGAGCAGAGTAATTTTATGGCTTGTGCAAAGTCATTCAAATTCTGGAAGTTTCAAAAGATTTTTTATTCTATTAACTAACTAGCTTGTTCCATATCCTTTTTTATTTTCTTACCGTATTTGTAGAGGAGTAGGTCGTATAGGTCGTAGAACCAGAACTTTAAGAAGTACATAACTCTATGCTTCAACTCACATATAAAAACATGTCTTTCCCTATGAAAAATTCCCTCAGCAGCTATCTTAGCAAAAACCTCAGGTTTCATTCCATTTTTCGTAGTTTCCACATCTTTACCAAAGCAATCTCCAGCAGCATTAATCGAATTTTTTGAAAAGTTTGTATTAACATACGAAGGATAAACTGTTGTATAATCCAATTTATCATCTTCAGCAAATAAAACATCAAGAAAATGACTAACAGCACTTTTGCTTCCAGTATAAGCAGGACGATAAGGGCTAGCGACGATTCCAGCGACACTACTAATCAACACAATTTGCCCACCAGGACTCATAACCTCATAAGCAGCTTTAATAAGAGCAACAACACTGAAATAATTAACTTCAAGTAAAGCTTTTTCAATTTGAATGCTATTCAAGTCATCTAAAAATCCAGCTCGTTGACCTCGGCCTGCATTGTTGATTAAGACGTCAATTTTATGAGACTTCAGAAATTCTCTTGACTTTATCAGCGCCTGGTCTGCGTCTGACAAGTCCAAAGCGAAGACTTCTATCATTGAGGACAAGGCCCCTGCTGAGGTCTTCACTCGGTTTAGTTCTGAAGTGTTTCGACCTGAAATAATCACCTTTCCGCCGAGACGTAACATTTCTAGAGCTAGTGCCTCGCCGATACCTGAGGAACCTCCTGTTATCCAGATTGTCTTGTCTTTGAAGGAAACTGATCCTCTTTTAAGGTGCTTTCGGAATTGCAGTAGGATGATTAGGATGATGGTTATGTGGACCCATATAGGCATTTTATGGAATATTTGAGATTTTTTGGAGATTGGGTATGTTTGGACTTAATTGGGAACTTTTTGTTGGATATTAGGTGAAAGATTTAGGATATGGAAAATTTTGGGTTTTAGGTGATTTTCAGTAATTTTTTTAATAATTGGATAGTTTTATGATGTTTTTAAGGGACTTGAAATTTTAACAATTTATGTAATCTGAGGTTCTTGATTATTTTAATTGTATTTAGAAATGTATCACAAGAAAAATCTTATTATTTTTATTGATATTATCTAAAATACAGTTTTTTACTCATTAGTGCCAACTGATATTTACATTTTATTTCAAAGACTTGAAATTGATAAATACTGATTTATAACTATTCTTATGAGGATTCATAACTAAATCTTTAAAAAAACTTGGGTTTTTGTCTGAAACATCAATTCTCATCTTGGTTAATGCATATTGGTAGCCATCTATATTTTTAAATTTAAATTCAAATATAATGTTATTTAACTTCTTGAACTCATCTTTTAATTAATCAGTGAAGTTTAAGAGGCCTTTAGTAAGAATTATTAGTTTAAAATCCACTTAAATTGTTTATTGGTACTTTTACTATATTTTTAAAAATTCATTTATAGTGATCATTTAATTAAGAATAATTTAAATTACACTTTTTTCGGCCCACACTTATTTATAATTCATTTAGATTTATGATCCTGAAAATGACCTTAATTTAGTACAGGATTGTAATAGACACTCAATGATTAAATAATAAAACCTGATAAGAATTTAAAACTATTGAACAATTAAAACTTCTTAAACATTTAAACTTCATAATTAATAAAACCATATCAACCTAATCCACAATCAAAATTCCAGTATTGTTAAAATATGTTTAATCTAATTACCTGCATTTTTAATAAAAACAAGTAATTCAAAGTAACTAAAAAACAAGAATCAATTTCATAATATTAAAACTCCTATTGAATTATTTAGACTTTTCTAATAACTCAATCAATATACGATCAAGTTCACTAACAAGTTCATTTTCCTCTTCAAAATTTTGCGATACACTTCTAATAAACTCAAAAGCATTTTCAGAAACTTCCAAATCTTTAAAATATTCACACTTCACATTTTTGCTAGTCATTAAAATTTTTTTAATCTCAGGACAATCTAGTAGTTTCAATGAATAATTTTGAATTTTCTCATCATGCCCTCTAAACTTATTGAATCTTCTGATATTTCTTCTCACAGTAGAATTGATGTAGTTTTTCAGCTGGTTTTCACTGCGCCCTGGTAAAAACTCGCAGATTTTCGTCCAGGAAGTTCCGAAAGTGTCTAAAAGTTCAGAAAGTTTCATCTCTTCTTCAGCTGAAAACGGTTCAGATCTGGCTAATCCTGGCTTCAAGTGATTAAGCCAACGATCTCGGCATTGTTTGGTTGACCTTCTGACGTTTAATTGCCTGAAAAGTTCTGAGGTGATTTTTTTCCAATTCTTGAGACCATGGGTCTGAATAAGTAGTTTGAGAACCTTGTCTTCCTGTATTTGTCTTACTTTTGGAGTCCAGAGTTTTAGTTTCTTTAAGTGGTAAGGCATGATACTCTTTTAATTTTTTTTATTACTTATGTGATTATTTGTCTCAGAACTTAAAGTTGCCTTAATTAGATTTTTTATCATGTATTTAAAGTATTTTTGTTGTTAAAATGAATTAAAACTTAATTTTTGTGAATTCATCAAATTTTAAGACCTTAAATGCTTTCAGCTTTTTCGATTTCCACTAATTTTAAATAATTAACTTTTAATATCGTTTCTGGAATTTTTGGCAGTGGGGAATGAATGGAATAAGGCTCGAGATATTAGATTTTAGACATACCTGAAATTAGTGCTGGATCATTTTTGATATCTGTGAAAAATTTGTAATTTATAATAGGGTTTATTATTATATTATATTGGAAAACCTGAAATAATGTGAAAAATGATAAATTTATTAGTTTAGGGTTTAATTGGAGCATTAAAGATGAGGTGGGATATATTTAAAGGAACATTTGAATGTTGAAATTTTAGAATTTAGTTTATTTACATCGAATCTTTACTGTTAATAGTTTTTGAGCTTTCGATGATTTTATTAGTGCTTTAGAACAGTCTTTGGATAAATAATTTGGAAATATACATTTTTCAATATTTCTTTCAAAGTTTATATAAATTTCTAATTTAATATCATATCAAAATTTCAAAATTTTTAGAAAATAGTGAAATTTTAGGTTTAATTAGGAAGTAACAACCTTTTTGTATTTCTAATATCCAAATTCATTTAGTGTATAGTTCTTTTGAAATTTCTTTGTCAGTTGTTATTTTAAGTCATAGATCTGTGAATGAAAAAACTTTTTAAATTGGTAAGCTATGTTTAAGATGCCGGGTAAATTTTGATCTTATTGAAAGATTCATTATTCAATCAAAATGTACTGAAATAAGCCTTGCATATTATATTAAAACATTTACATTGAATTATTCAATATTTTTCATTAAGAAATGTTTATCTGTTGAATGTTAGATTATGTCCTATAAACTTTATTATAAGTAGCTACTTATCTAATTAAAAACCTTCATAATCAATACAATATCTCATAGTTTGTAATATCTAAAAATCTTGTATTATTTCATATCAGATTAAATCTAAGTTAACTAATTATCTAATTTGCATATCTCGACATATTTGATAATTTCATAATATAAGACCTATTTTTTTTACTCTCACCAAATACGATATTATGAACAGTTACGAAATCTGTTATTGTCTTGATAAATACTTAATAATCACCTTGTATTAAAAGAATTGATTTTCAATTTCATTAATTCCTTAAATCTTCAAAAATAAATGATCTCATATCTAGAGGATAATAACTCAACCAAATTCCTTGCATAGTCAAGAAACTCGAAACAACCTTGTAATTCAATAATAATTTCAATCTCATAAAATACTAATATATACTCTTTCTAATGGGATATTTTAAACTTTTTCAAATAATTAACAAATGATATCACTTCTATACATGATTCTTGCCATAGCATGTTTATTCAGCATAGTAGGCTGTGTCTGCTTTTTGTTATTATTTATTAAAATCAAAACAATACGTCTTACCTTCGGAATGAAACATGTCGCAATCCTTCAAACAATCGATCTTTTCTTTACTTTTACGATATTATTTCAGGTAATAGACATAAACTTAAGCACTATTGAATGTGAAGTCTTAGTTTTTTCATGCCACTTCTTAGCTCTCATGCAAGCCTATTGGGTTTCTATTATTTCTACATATAACTATCAAGTGATTTATAAAGGGCTAGAAAAAGAAAAGTTTCTGACACTCAAACCAGCCCTGCTAGGAGCCGTTATTTCTGCAGGGTCTCCTTCACTTGCATTGGCATTTGGTTGTTATAAAAAATCAAAAAATACTTGCATTTTTCAGTGTTCTGAAAAAGTAATTCTTACAACTTCTCTAATTATGTGTTTTATTATCTTTAGTTGTTTTCTTTGGAGTTTTTATACAAATTTTAAAGCTCTTCAAACTATCAGAAAGCAGTTTTATGAGAATTCAAATAGAATGAGATGGACTTTTGCTAGGCTTTGGGTTTATCCTTTTGTTTCTTTTGTTTGCTGTTTGCCTTGGGTTATTAGTTATGTGTTTTATTCGACACATACTGAGTGGAAATACTTGATTCATGTTTCTGCTTCGATTTTGTTTAGTCTTGTTGGATTTTTCGATAGTATATGTCTTGGATTTACTCCAGAGTTGAAGGAAGCGATAAGAATAGACGAAGATTTAAAAAAGCAGTCAATAATTTATAGAAATGGGTATAATACTTTAATTAATTGATTCAACTTAGGGTTAATGATTAGAAAAATTATAAAATATTTTAAGTTCTATTGAGTTGTAATTTTTAATCATTTGTGATTTCAGCTGGTGTAATCAACTCAAAAATGAATAAATAGTTACTTAAATAGTTTTTAGAAAGTTTTTAATAGAACTAATTTTGATTATTCGCATGATAAGACTTAGTAAATAATATTCATTAGTATATATTTTACAAACTTTATTAAGCTGCAATTTTTAAAAACTAAAAAAATTTTTTAAGAACTTTTTATTTTGATTCATCGTTTTTACTCAAGATTCCCTAAAAAATATTAATTTCCAAATCGATTCAAACCATTTATCACTTAAAAATCCTTATCTTAATATAATTTTAAATGTTCTTCTTAATAATATAAAGCTAATTTTTTTCAACGATTAAAACTATTTTATTTTGATGATACTGAAAGTTTGAATAGATTTCCTTCGAATGCTTAAACCTTCTGATATTTTCTTATTTCTCCAGTCAAGTGTTTATTGATTTGATTCTTCCAGCAAGAAAATAATACATTTTGATAAAGCCAGTCCCGAATCTTGAACAACGAATCGATTTCTCTTTGTTCAGATAATTAAGTTTTGAAAGTAAATCCTCATTCAAATGGATATTATAATGATATCTGCAATAATATGCTAATCTTTCAACGTTTTTTTTTTAAATAATCAGTTTTAGGTTGCTTCAACAGTGAAAACTATGTTTTAAGTGGACTTTTAAGAAATTTATTTTTTAGATAATGATCATAGCTGAACACCAGAGTTTTTACCTTTTGATGCAGAGGCATTGCTGAAAGTACATAATATCAGCTTAATGACACATATGATATGAAATGAGCATAAAGTTCTTTAAAATAATTTCATTTTTTCTATTTCCATTGAGATGGTATAGGATAGGGTAAATAACTACCATTAAATGATATAAAAAATTTGATAATCAAAGTCAGATAATAATTTCTTCTAAAATATTTGACTTAATTTATTATAAAAAGTTTCATTTTCTAAAATTATGTGAATATCTAAATAATCCTTCAAGATCAATAAATTTTTAATATAAACTCGCATCATCTCTTAAATAGATGTGAAACAAATCCTATTCTACCCAAGAATCCAGATTAAAACTATAAAATTTCTCAATTATCCCTCTAATCAGTATATCCTCTTCTTTACATTTACATTACTACTCATCACTTTTAATCCAAGTGCTTCTAAGTAAATTTAAATCAAACCCCTTGGACCTAATTCGATCCTGTTTAACAATCAACTCCTCATCACTATCAACGACCTGCTCATACCCCCTAAAAGAATTCAAGTACTCCGAAACCTCTTCATCTCTACTAAACAAGCTAATCCTGGGAGAAACACAACTTTCCTGATAATTAAAATTAGCCGAAGACGACCTGATAAAATTCCTAAAATTCTGTTGAAGTGGGTAAAGTTCCTTAAGTCCTCTTTTTTTCCCAAAAACATTTTTCGTATAAATCCTTCCAAAATCAAGTTTTTTCTGTTGTTTTTTATAAGCAATTTTAAATAAATGATTGGAAACTCCTAAGACCTGAGTTTTATTCCTAGCAGCCAACCACTTCATTTTATTTTTTTGCTTTTCCGTCATAATTTCACAGTTTTTTGCCAGATGTCCTTTTCCCTTGCAAAGATAGCAACTGATTCCAAGTACAGAAATATCTTGTTTATCAGCAGATTCCTGTATTTTTTCCAGTTTTTCTTTAAGAACTGGAAATTGTTTGCTTACTTTTTCTAGACTTGCAAGGTGCAAACAGAGAGTTTCAGTGAAAATCACTGAATAAATCCCTGCACTTCTCGGTTTTTTCATAAGCATGCCGATTTCCCCGAAATGTTCATTTTTTGATAAGAAACTGATGCAACTAGCAGTTTTCAAGTCGATTACCTGAACAACTCCTTTAGTGATAAAAAACATGTTAAGAGCTTCTTCATTTTCCTGAAAAATTACTTCATTAGGACTATTCACTTGTGGTTCAAGTATTCTTGAAATCCTTGAAATGCATTTAAATCCAAGTCCTTCAAACACAAGAAAGCCTTCAACGAGTTTTCCATTAATATGAGTAAAAATCTCTTCTTTTAAAGCAAAGGACAAGTCCTGTAGTAGTACTTGTAAATCAATGCGATTATTTGACTTGCTATACAAATAATTGATATAATTGACAGACCTTCTTTTGATATCATTTCCAAGTCCATGGTTTTTCATAAACTTATTGACATTGGCAATCATTCCTCTTCTTAGCCTGTCCTTCTGCCTTGTTTTAGCAACGACGTCTCCGAAGTTACCAGCTAAAAATCCAAAAGTGACAGAAGAACAGTTCATAATCAAAATTCCAACAATTCTTTCCGCAGTCGTCCTTGGGTGGAGGTCCCCGTAGCCGATAGAGACCATTGTAACGAATGCCCAGTACAAGCTGGTCACATAAACATCACGTGTTTCAATCTCATCTCGATTCTGCATCAGTCCTACAAACGAGTCAGGTTCCAGATTTCGACTTGAAACGAAAAACATCAAACAAGCAGTTCCATTCGCTACCAGGAAGAGATAGTAAAAGATTTTCACTATTTTTAACAGGAAAAAACTGGTTTGCCTTATCAGTCTTCCTTCTACTTCAAGTAAAGCCTTTTCAATACGAGTCAAACGCACAAGGCGGAAAAGTTTCAAAAGTTTGGATAAGACTTGATTGGAGAAGGTCTTCGAATCACTGAAAAAAGAATGAATTATAAGCAAGTCAAAAGGGACTGTCGATATCAAATCAACCCAGAAGTGAAAGGAAAGATACTTGGTTAAAATTGTGGAACGCTTTAATATCGGCTCACCTTTTATGTAAAGACCAGTATTTAGGGTGATAAGTATGTCCATGAAATATAAACAGGAAGTGAAAATTGACAGGTTCTGGGAAAATTCACTTTTCACGTCAAAAAAAGCTGCGTCGATTGGAATGAGAATTCCTAGAATCATGACTGTTCCGACAAAGAAGAGTTCCCAGAGATATCTTGAAAAACTGTCAGGTTTTAATAAAAGTGTCTGGCTTAAGTTTTTTTGTATTTTTTTCCCTTTTTTCTTCGACAGATCATTCATTTTAATTAATTTTATGAGATAGGAATCTTTAATTTAACTTACTTATAAATGAAAAATATGATGCGACTCTTTTCGTCGGTCAAAAAATTATCGGTATATCAGGCTCCTTACTTTGAAGCACTGAATGGAATCAAGTCTGACTTTATTACTGAAGCTCCGGAGATTATGAAGGAAAAGTATTATAAGTTTTTACCTTTTTACCTTGAGTCACGACTCACACCCACTGAAAAGCTGTTCGTTGTCAACATGGAGGTGGTCCCTGAGAGGTCGGTTTTGGTTGTCACTGCACTTCAAATCGGCTCACTAATCACGAAAGAAATTCCAATCAAAGATGTCCAGCCTGTGACAGTAGAAGACTACGAGTGCGGTCATTTTGGAGGAAAGCTTCTTGAATCAGCTGATTTCTTCGACCTCGAAATGATCTACATTAACAGACCAATGCAGCAATTCTTAGTGTTTGACAAAGAAGGAAAGTGGAATGAAGAAGGAGTGAATCATTCAGCCCTGAGCATGGAAAAGACCTTTAACGAGCACAAATGGTATGACTATGGCTGCGGGCCTAGCGCTAATCACCAAGGAGGAAACCCGAATCCTTGGCCTTAATAGTTAGTTTTTAGATTAGAATCCTTGTTGTCTGGTAAAGAAAGAATCAAGGTTGATTGAAATTTAGTTAATTGGGATCTTAACATTTATGGATTTGGTTATTTATTCATTACAGAGGAAATTATGTTTCATCACTTCATCTATGCATGGACGGTCTTGAGGGTTTTCACTAAGCATCCAGTTTATGAGGTCTATTGCATCTTCATCGAGTTTAACGTTTCTATAAATTTTAGTTAAGTGAGTCATCATTCGTTCCCAATAAGCTTGCTTACTCTGTCTAAACAGTTTATATCTAGAACTACTCAAACAAGCCGCCGGAAAAGGGTACTCCCCAGTAAGCAGCCTAAACAAAACAACCCCAAGACTAAAAATATCAGCTTTATATCCAGAATACTGATTAAAATTCCTTTCAGGTGCATTATACTTATCAGATCCTAAAGTCTCTTCAATATTCTCACAGTTAACATTAGTCGAATGTTCAAAGTCAATAAGTTTAACACCCTGATCCTGATCCAAAACAAAGTTATTAATCCGAATATCAAGATGAACAAATCCCCTGCAATGAATGACCTGAACAGCTTGAACCATTTGTCTGAAAATGTTTTTAAGTCGATTGACTTCCATCGGCTGATCACTTCTGATGTTTCCTCCTGAGTAGTATTCAATTAAATAAGACTTAGAACTGACCTGTCGAATAACTTTTCCAATGAAAGGACTGTCAAATACCTTCATGTTTTCGAATTCTTTTTCTAATGAATGAGCAGAAGTCTTGAGAATTAGAAATTTTCCGTTGTGGTCCACGAGTTGAATGTCACGTCCTTCGATGTGTTTTGAACTCGTCAGTGTTGGGATGATGAGACCTGGTGAAGACTGAATCATATTTATAAATTATTGACAAATGTAGATTTGGATGATTAAATTGTCTCAGAAGACATTTTTTTCATTATTTTAAAAGAAACTAGTCAAATGAACTACAGCTGAGAGAAGGACTCACTTGACAAGGAGAATTCACCTTTCGTGCGAATAGGTTTTTTACTGCTTCTTTTCGCATTTTTGCAGTATTTGTTGCACTATTTTCAGGTTTCCTGCTAGTTGAAAGGGGTTGTAAAGAGATTCTTCCAACCAGGTTATCAGGGATTTTGAAAGCTTTTATCATTTTCCTGTAGTTTTTATGAACATTGGTGAGAAGGACCTTAGAAGTGTTTTCAATTTTATTAACATTCAAAAAAACATCTTTTCCTATTTTCAAGTATTTATTCATCACTTTTTCAGAAAATTCCAGTTGTTGTTCAAGACTCATGCTTAAATCACTATTAAGACAAAGTCGAAACAATTTAAAATCTTTGCGAAATTCAATAAACCTAAACAAATCCTTCAATTTTTTCGTAATTTTCGCTTGCCAGTACTTCTGAATAAGAAGCACAGCTTTTGGCAGTAATTTTTTCTGCACCCTGGACTTGAATCTAATAAAAGTCGCAAGTTTCAACTCTTCAGTGCTCAAAGAAGAGAGTTCTCGAAAGGCAGTTACACTGTAAGAAAAGATAAAAACCCCGACAACAGACCCGATGCCCGCGAAAAGCCGTCCGATGTGAGTCTTGGGGAAGAAGTCTCCATATCCGACAGTGCTTTCAGTTGTAAAGCTGATCCAAAAGGAATCCCAAGCGGAGCCGATATGCAAATGTTTTTCAAAAACTCTTAAATTTATTCCAAGTAAAACCAAAAAACTGGCAAAAATTATAATAAAACATGTATAAGTCCATTTCCTGATGAAACATTTCATTACAAAGAAAATGTGACTCTCGATTTTGAATACTTTTCCCCATAAAAGAGACTTTTTACTACTTTCAGATGCTTGTTGACTGATAAATAAAAAAATGAACTTGATTCGTAGAAGGCTGAAGGGAAAAAGTATGTCGGAGTAAGAAAGAGTTGACTTAAAACCCAGTTGAGTGAATTTTAAAGTTGTGTAAATACCTGGAGGTGTGTGGATCATGGAAATTACCACGTCGAACAAGAAGTACTTGAAACGAGACATGTTTCGGAAGAGGTCATAAAAGTTGTCAAAGAAAGAACGAGAAAACCGCTCGTCTATCGCCATGTGGACTACAAGAATAGTCAATGTTTGACAGATGCAAAGGATTAAAATTATACCTCGCACTGTTTCGGTTTTGCTGGAATATAAGAAATTTTCACTGAAGTTCAGCTCGGTTTCGTAAAATATTAGGGAAATGATAACGAAGCTTAGTAAGGCTAGTAAAAGTACTAACCATTTTAAGTTCTGGGTTGGATTTTGATAGATTTTCTTTTGGTTTAATGAGGTTCGACGGAATCTGAAGTGCTTTTGGAGGATGTCTGGCTCTATTCGATTTGATATTAGGCTGTTGAAGCAACGGTGGGTTCCTCTTCGATGGTGGTTTTTCTGGGTTCCTGCGATCATTTTTATTATACTTTAAAATTATGAACTATAAACGAATCATTAGGAATTATAGTCATCAATTCACTTATGATTAATAAATGTTTTTTGATTTTATGAAAAAATTTTGTATCAGATTTGACTGAAGTTCAATTAATATCTTTATTTTTTCCAGCCAAACTATATAGAATCAAACTTCATGATCAAAATAAAAAATTCATCCTCATAAACTAAAAAGAATTCCATAAATTATTTTGAGATAACAACCAGTATTAAAATATTCCTTCACTAAATCTCCCATTATTCAATTAACATAACTCAAAAAACCTAAAAATAATCCCTAAAATGTCTATAATATAAATCAAATTCTCTAAAAATCCCTACTCATAAAAAATAATCTAAAATGATATCTTAAAACATATCTCATAATCTACTCCGTTTAAAAAACTCTACACTTATTATTACAAGTGCAGTTGATAGACCCTTTATCAATACGATCATCCTGTTCCTTACCCAGACTTTCCTCAAGTCTTCTAATCATTCCTTTCAAATCTCCATTCTGTTCTTTCTTCAAGTTTAAAATTTCATTAGTAGCACAGATCTCTTGATTCATTTTAGTGATATCTCCTTGTAAACTAGTAATTTTTTTCAACAGCTTACAATGAACACAGGTATTCGGTGATAATGGGTCATGTTTCAAAGGGTCGGTTTCAGTCACCAGAGAGTCTTCTATTCCCAGTTCTTGGATAAGGTTTCTGAGTAAGGCTGAATCGTTGAAGTCTTCCATTTCAGGCTCTATTGTGAAAGACTTGCAAGAGTTTTCTGGCTCCAGAGGGTTTGGCTTGTTTTGAGTTAGAATGTTCAAATCTTTTTCAGCTCTTTCCATTTATAGCAGAGATTTTGAAAGGATTATTTAGATGAGGGAAAGTTTTGAATCTTGCTGGCTGGATACTAACGGAAGAAGTTGCTTGTATCGCGCCTCTGTCAGGAGAGAGTGGATTTCTTCTTCTGGGTAGTACTTTTTTATGTGGTTTTTGAGGATCCCCCTGTTTAGTAAGAGTTTTTTCAGGTTGAAATCTGGGTGGTTTAGGAAAAATCTTATTGGGTCTAAGTGGTATGGAACGCCTTTTGATTTACATTCTTGGTATGCAGCCAACGCCCATAAAATTGGAACACTTCCACCTTCATTTGAATAGTTTACTTTAACTTTAAAATTCTGTGTTAGCCATGACGAAATGGAAGTGCCGTGAATGACATCATTCCTAGCAGCTATGTGCAAAACAGTAGCATTTTCCCATATAATTCCTTTCACTAATTCAGGAAAATCATTCAAAATTTTTGAAACTAGTTCCAAAGAAGGTGTAGCAGAAGTAATCTGCTTAACCAAATCCTCGATTTCCATTATAATAAATGATTTTTATACGGAGACTGTTGAGCACTAAAACCATAACCAACCTTAGTGATCAAATCTCTCTCCTTTACAATCATAAATCCGCATCAGAAATTCCGATGTCAACCTTAAAAAACCTTCAGAATCTTTACTTAAATTTCAAGAAAGAAAATGAAATAAACTGGAAGGATAAGTTAAAACTTTTCTGCATTCTTTATCGTAGTTCCTACCAAAATGAATTCATAAATCTAGAAGAAGACCTACTTGAACATATCTCATCATTCGATGTAGAGTCCTTAACAAATTTCTCAAAAATGATAAGGTCAGATAATTCGAAGAAACATGTAGAAAATTATGTCATTAATAACATCTCAATCTTCACCCCAGCTCAATTGATGAAAATTGCGATTTTACTGAAAAGTGAAGAACTTCTGTCAGTACTAGAAAAAAAAGGAAAAATCGATATTCAAGACTTTAAAGATCTAATTAGCGCAGTTCACTTCACAAATAAATACACTGTTCTTGTTGAGCTAGCGAAAATCGCAAATGAACTTTCTGGTCAAGCCAGTTTTCAAGCTCTTATTAAAATTATTGAAATTTTTGAAATCAAATACCCTGACCTTACTTTGAATTTAGTGGAAAAACTTGAAAATAAGTTGTTTTCAGCTAAGACTAGATTTAGCGTTGATGATATTAGAAAAGTTATGCATCTTTTGAGACTTCAAGGAATTCATCTTTTATTTAGCAAAAATTTTAAACTACAATTTGAAAATTTAGTCTTTGAAACTTTGGAAAGTTTAAAGTTTGATCGACCTACTTTTTATTTAATTATGCTGAGCAAAGAAGGGTATTATTCTTGTAAAATCTACTCGAGGTTAATCAATGAACTCTTTATACAGGGCCCATATTCTGTTAACTTTCAACAATTGATCACATCTCTTCATGGAATCTCGAAATTTCATTATTTCTGTGAAAGGCTAAAAGGATTATTTAAAAATGTAGTGGAAAATTCAATACAATCAGCAGGACACTTTGAAGTGAAAAATATTTTGAGAATAATGATCTTACAGAACTATTACGATGAACAAGTCCTCAACATAACTCTTGAAAAGTTTAAAGAATTAACTGATTCTAGAATAACTTTAGACAATTACTCTTATCATGTGCTTATGCAGTTAAAACTAGACTGTCCTGAGAAAAGTGAAGTTTTAAACAAGTTTCTAGAGCGGATTAAGCCTGGTCCTTTAGAAGCCCATATGCTGTCAAAGACTCACGGGTATATATCAGAGATCTTAAAAAGTTTTAACTATGAATATAAAGAAAGTGTCGTTATTTTTAATGTGTATGAAGCTGACTTTCTGATCGAAAAAGAAAAAATCATTGTTGATGCAATAGGCACACTTTACCACTTCGCTAATACTGATTACATTCTATCACCAAAGGAACTTATTCGCATTAAACACTTGGTTAAGCTTGGGTATAAAGTCATTCTTACAGTTAACAGAGAAAGCACTGTAAAAAACCTGAAAAAAGCAATATTTGTTCTAACTCATTTTAAAAATCAGAACTTGGTAGTCCTTACAGAAAATAAACTCGAGTTTTTTGATGTTTTTGGTAATATTAAATTATTAAATGGGTAACTTCTGAATTTTTCTCGATTTCAGATATTTTATCCGCACTTCAATTAGAGGCGGCAAATGAAGATTTGAATAATTATTATTTTATGAACCCCAACCCAATTGAGCACTTTAGCCAAGTAATAGAAAAACTGTCAAAAAACAAACTGAACAAAAGCAATGCCTTTGAAAACAGAATAATTGACTCGATAGAACAGTTGATTTGTGAACAAAATTCAAATGATATTGACTGGAACAAATACTCAGCCGGGGTAGATGGATGTGGAATTATTTACGCTTTTTGTGTTGATTCTTTACATTCTGACCTCCTGCAGATTCTATCTGGTCTCAACCTCAACCTAAAAAAAGAAAATGAAGAAAAAGTCATCAAAAGTAAAACAAGGGTCATCAATGGAACCTCGACACTTGAAAAAAATGAAAATATTTCAAACTCTCAGATAGAAAAAAACGAAAAAACTGACTTTTTGTTTAAGTCTTATTCGAAAAAACTGGATTGTAATAATTATGCGGGACTTTTGATGAACAGCTTTTCGATTAACTCTTGTATGGACTTTGAAATACATGAAGATAAAATTG
The DNA here is from genome assembly GCA_006503475.1 of Stentor roeselii. Classification (NCBI taxonomy): domain Eukaryota; phylum Ciliophora; class Heterotrichea; order Heterotrichida; family Stentoridae; genus Stentor; species Stentor roeselii. Next base: position 85,871 of record RSEH01000031.1, read on the forward strand.
AATTAAAAGAAATTCTGCCTGAAGATCAACGTTTTGAGCTTGTTGTAAGAGATTTACCGAAAAATGAGGAAATTTTTGTTGGGGTTGATAAGATTTTTAAAGAAATACGGCATGATGTTAGTTACTTTGAGGAATTTTTTAAGGATATTTTAGATAATGGGCTGGAAACTGTTGGATTTCAAGAAAATCAGGTTTATATTGAGGAAAATCGAATGGATGAAGTTGATTTAAATGAAAATAATGGAGTTCGTTTTAACAATTTTCAGGATGATCCAGTTGATTCCTCCTCAAACTCAGAGGACTCAGACCATGAAACAATAGAAGAGCCAGTCTTCAACCTAGACCAAAAACTTGTGAATTTAGTTCAAATGAGTTCTTCAAATCTCCTATTTTCCACTAAAAACAACCTGCCCTATTCCGACTTTCTAAAGTCAGTGAAGAGGCCTCCACTACTCAGAAAGAAAAACCTTGAAACCCCAATCCTATTACCAAACATTTCTCTTTCAAAATCAGAAGTTTTCAAAGAACATCGTAAAGGCTACTTCAATTCTTATTCAAGCTCAGTGATATCCAACATGAAAGAAAACCTTTCAATTCTCCATGAAGATTTTCAATACACTTCTAACAGTCTTACAAGTCTTTACAACTTTCCCGTACCAGAACTATCTTCAAAACGACCTAATCAAGAAAATCCTTCATTTTCAGCTTCAGAAGTATTTTTTTCATCAATGGAACCAGAGGTTGCTTTTGAGAGTCATTCACAAGGTCCTGCTTTGAAGTCTGGAAATGTTTCGTTGGTGTCTAAGACTGTTAATATTAAGAAACTCAAGGAAGTTATGTGGATGGAACTTTGTGAACAAAAGGAAAATTGCTTAGATACGGATCAGAATCAATCTTTTTTGGGCATTGTTAAGCAGTTACCGAGGACTGTTTGTGAAAATGACTTGTCTAATTTAAGTGTTCATACTTGTTTTATTGCTCTTTTGCATCTCGCTAATGAGAAGAACTTGCAATTGCTCAAGAAAGGGGAATGTGATTTTTTGATTAAGAATTAAATATGGATAGTTATGTAAATATAGAAATGTCTCATCCTTATCAGGGTCAAATGGTTGATGGAAAAAGAGAAGGCCAAGGTGACTACCTATATCCAAGTGGAAATAAATACTCAGGAAGCTGGAAAAATGATAAAAAGCACGGTGAAGGTATTCTTTACTTTACAAACGGTGACCACATCCAAGCAGAATGGTCAGAAGGCTCTCCCTTAAAAGGTCACTACATATATGCTGAGAATGGAAACTACTACCAAGGTTCCTTCACCAACGAAAAATTCACTTCAGGAGGTTATTTTGTCTTTAAAAGCACTGAAATGTACTATCAAGGCGAGTACCTCGACAACAGGTTCCACGGCCAAGGCAAGATCTTCAACCAAGACCAGTCTCTTTACTACGAAGGGATGTTTCAAAACGACCAGTTTCATGGACCAGGAACAATTTTCCTTCCAGGTTCAAATATTTCCATTAAAGCCATCTGGGAGAAAGGTGCAAACTCTTCACTAGCTGAGATCTTCGAAAACGAAGTATGCATCTTTAAGTCCCCTGTGAAATCTGGAAAAAAGGAAGGAAAAGGTGAATATTTTCAATTCGATCTTCAAAAATGGGGAGAAATTTCCTTTAAAAATGACCAAATCGAGTACATTTTAACCTTTCACCTGCCAAACAACGATTACTACTCAGGACATTTCGACATGAATCTAACAGGCAAAGGAAAATATTTTTCTCATGAAGGGTCCGAACTAGACGGGACCTTCGAAAAAGGAATTTGTGTGAAAGGCCGAATTACTTACAAAAATGGAGACATCTACGAAGGCGACTTGAAGAACAATGAAAGGTCAGGTGTTGGAAAATACACTTTTACCTCCGGCTCTGCAAGTCACTACTCAGGCGAATGGCTCAACAGCAACATGCACGGAAAAGGTCAACTTTTCTTTAAAGATAAAAGTCACTATAACGGCACCTGGCATTTCGGAAAAATGGCAGAAGGCGAATTAAATCTTCACAATGGTGACAAGGTTCAAGGCACTTTTAAAGATGATGAACTTTTCATTGACGGAACTTATTTCTTTAAAAATGGAGACCGCTTTGAAGGCCCTTTAATCAACTTCAAAAAAGATGGACCTGGAAAGTACTTCTGGAATGATAAAAGCTTTGTGGAAGGGTATTGGGAAGAAGACCTTCAGTTTAACTCTGCGAAAATTGTGTATCAGGACAATTCAAGATTTGAAGGAATTTTTGAATATGGCCTGAGGACTGGCGAAGGAGTTTTTTTTTATCCGGATGGGCAAAAAGTGCTGAAAGTGACGAGTTCTTTTGAAAAAGGAGTCAAACATGGAATGGAACAGGTGGACTTCAGTGATGGAAGCGTTTTTAAGGTTAACTGGATTAATGGAAAGATGGATGAACATGTTTCATTCAAGGCGAAGGACTACAGCTATGAAGGCGCCATGGTCAATTACAAAAAGCACGGGCAAGGCAAAGAAGTCTTCTCAAACCAAGACATCTACGAAGGGTCCTTCAAAGATGACCTCCGGTCAGGCCTCGGGCTTTATTTCTTCGCAGACGGGTCCCATTACAACGGCTCATTCAAAAACGGTTTATTTCACGGTAAAGGCCTTTTAACCTACTCAAACAAAGACACTTACGAAGGCTCTTTCAAAAAAGGCAACAGAAGTGGAAAAGGGACTTACAAGCCTTCAACGTCGAACATCAACAACGGTCAGAGTGTTTCAGGTACTTGGAAAGAAGAAGGAAAAGTAGTAAGTCAAGAGTAACTTAATTTATCTGTCGCCGAAAATGAGGTTGCAACATGTTGTTCTTTAGTCCTTGTCTCAGCCGGGCTTCTTCAAGACCTTCGTCATTTCGAAGACCTTCTAATCGAGGACTTGAGTCTTTTCGACCGGCTTGTTGTTCACTTGCAATAGCGACGAATTCTTGAATTCTTTTGGGAACTGGGCGGAAGTACTGCTTGTAATACCTCCAAAAGTCCTTTGTGCCTAATATTTTTCCGCTTGGAAGACGTAACTCGCCTAAAGTTGATACTTCACCGTTTACTGTTGGGTGGTGGGAACTTAACAGACTGAATGAACAGGTTTCTGAACTTTGAGAACCTAGGTCTACGTAGTGGTCTAGTCTTATATCGTCTTCGGAACTTATTATTTCGAAACTACGCTCGTTCTCGCTTGTGAAGTAGTCTTCTAACTCTTTTGGGTCGTCGGAGGATAGGAAACAGTGCTGCTTGTCTCGCATGTGCTGCTGGACTGCTGAAACTGAACGGAAAGAGTACCCGCTATTGCAATATAAACAAATCAAAAGTTCTCTTACTTTCCGATGAAGGTAAGTAAGAAGTCCTTCAAAACTTTTCACATGTTCCATGTCAGGAATAAAGAACCCATGAGTGACCATCATATGCTTCAAGTTGCTCTGCAAATCTTCAGCAACAAAAGAACAAAAAAGACAAGTCTTCTGAACGTCTAAGTCCCCGATATTATCTCCTGATGTTTTCTGTTGGCTTTTCAAGTGTTTTGCTAGTTGTTTTTGAGTATCAAAACCTTGGTTGCAGCATTCACACTTGATTGTTTTCACAAAGGCAAGACTAAGCTGCTCCTTTTCTTGCATCATTTTTAGGAACTTCTCTGATCCAACTGGCTCCAGTCCTACATGCTTTCTTTTTAGGTTGTAGGTGTGGAAGTCTGACTTGTAATGAGATCTAGCTTCTTCTTGAGTTGTTAGAGAGACCCGACATGCAGTACATAAAACTTTATCCATTATAATGAGTATCAACATTCACCGAAACATGGGGTCCCAAGAAGTAATAGAAGTGATCGAGTCAGAGCAAGAAGAAAATAACTCAAACTGGTACAATGTTTCCGAATTAAGCCTTTTGAAAGAAGGTTTCGACCTGGAGCGTTTCGTTGACCATCCAAGAAAAGACTTTCACTGTCCGATATGCCTAGGTGTTGTGCGAAACCCTTTAGAATGTTCTCAATGCGGAATCCTTCTCTGCAAGAAATGCGCCTACAGTTGCGTGAAGCACCAAAGTACTTTTTTCACCTTAACCTCTTCCTCCTCAAAGTTCAACTGTCCAATTTGCCGGGGTCGTCAGCCTCCGCGTGAGCCAAGTCAAATCCTAAAGAACATAATAAGCGCACTTCAAGTCTTCTGCAAGAACAAGTCTCACGGTTGCCTCCACAGCTGTTCCCTGGGCGAGTTGAAGTCTCATCAAAAAGACTGCGAATTCAAAGCAATCAGATGTGCGAATCATCATTTCTGTAAAAAAGAAGGAAACAAAGGAGACTTCTTATCAGTCGAATTTCCTCGAGTCGGGAAAAGCAACTTGCCGGGCAAGTCGAAGCTGGTCTGCAGCGAAGTCTGTCGAAAGGTGGTCTTTATGGACTACTACCTTCGCACTGAGCAGACGGAGAAGGCGATAAGCGAGTATAAAAAAGAACTAGACGCTTGGATATCTCTTAAAAAATAGCTAATATTTTATTACCCGCACCTCAGGAGAGACTTTGAATGATGCACGAGTCTTGCTTCTGACCTCGTCGATGGAAGAATCCGCCGCGACTTCAGTTAAAATCATTTTTTCTTCATGGAATTGAAATACTGCAAGGTCGGTTACGAGAAGACTTACTTTTGCGCTGCCTGTTATGGGCAGCGAACATTTTTCAAGAATTTTTGAAGACCCTTTTGTAGTGTGCTCCATGCATACTACGAGTTTTGTCCCTGATGAGGCTAAGTCCATCGCACCCCCCATGCCTTTCACCAGCTTGCCGGGGACTATCCAGCTGGCGAAGTCACCGTTTTGAGCAACTTGCAAGGCACCGACACATGTAAGGTCTAAATGTCCGCCCCTAATAACTCCAAAACTTGTACTTCCTGAGAACAAAGAAGCTCCAGGCAGCATAGTCACTGTTTCTTTCCCAGCATTGGTCAAGTCCGCGTCTTGCTTGCCGGGCTCTGGATAGGGTCCCATCCCAATCAATCCATTTTCAGAGTGCAGAGACATTTCAACTCCCTTCGGAACAAAATTCGGAATTAAAGTAGGAATCCCAATTCCCAGATTCACTGTCATTCCTGTCTTCACCTCTTGCGCAGCTCGTCGAGCGATTTTTTCTCTAATTTTTTGCTGGGCGGGGGTACCTGGAAGTTGAAGGGTTTCGCCTGTGTTCAACGTCAGCTTTTCAATTATCTTGTCGAATCTCTCACCTTTTATTACTCTTTGAACGAAAATTCCTGGAACGTGAATCTCGTCTGGGTCAAGGTCACCGGTTTTTACTATTTCTTCTACCTCGGCGATTGTTACTCGTGATGATCCTGGAAAGTCTTGGTTTGAGTTTCGGGCTGTCTTGCGGAAGACTAGGTTTCCTTGTGGGTCTGATTTCCAGGCTTTTATGAAGGAGAAATCGGTTTTTATTGACTCCTCGAATAGGTATTTTTTGCCGGATTTTTCACGGGTTTCTTTTGCGCGTGAATGGATTTCTACTTGTGACCCTCCAGGTGAGAATTTTTCAGGGAATCCCCCAGTTTCAATAACAGTTCCAACGCCAGTTTGAGTATAAAAGCCTAAAATTCCAGACGCTCCACTTCGAAGCTGTTCAATAAGAGTTCCCATAGGAGTAAATGTGATCCTTAAAGAACCATTCAGATATTGAGACTCAGCCTCTTCATTAGCTCCGATGTATGAAGTGATTAAATGAGACACTTGATGATTTGATATCAGGATGCCAGGGCCGAGGCTTGGAGTGCCTGAAAGCGTAGTGTAAATCGATAAGTTGTTTTTTTCCTTCTGGCTTGACAGCGCCCGGATTAGATTTTCAGGAATACCGCAAAGGCCAAAGCCTCCGATTGATATGGAACTACCTGAGGTTAAGTCAGAAATCGCTGAAAGACTTGATGGGAAGACTTTGGATATGCTTCTTTGAATGGATTTAAGCATTGATTATTGAATGTCATATTTTAAAAATAGACATTTTATGGTTAGGGCTATTGGATTCTTTTTGGTAGATTAGAATGGAATTGATTTGGAGTTTTGATGGTTTGTCGAGGTGAATTTAATTTTAGGAGTATACAGAGAAAAGTGAGAGTTAGAAGAGTTATCTATGAAGTGTGAATAGATTTATTTTATCTTTGATTTTTAGAGATAGATTATGATTTTGTAAAAGTAACAAAATTAACTACTGATACCACATCCAAACATCTCTAAATCTCAGGTAAAGTCTATTCAAAATACGTAAATGATTACATAAACCAATATGGAGACAAAATGTGTCGATATCCGAGTATCTCTCAAGACTTTCATGAAAAGAGCTGATTTACCTCAAGATCTTTTCCAAAGACTCCAAAGTCTAAGAGGAATAATCTTAAGACTATACCAGTCAAATCTCCATTCAGTCTGGGTAGAAGACTTGTTGAGATATTTCGAAGTTTTCATAAGTGAGATCACCAATAGTTCTTTAAAAGCCATTGAATCAAAACTAGAAAAACTAGAAACCCAAACCCTTGGCAGTCTTGTAACAGACCTAAAAATTCCTGTAAAAACTTCAAAAAAACTTTACACTCAGTCTGTGAAAAAAAGTAAGAAAAAGGCCAGATTATGCGAAATTCTTCCAAAGTTTATCTCAGAATACTTGAAACTAACTATTAAAAAAAATTCTCTAGCAAAAGATGAGTTCGAGAATTGTATCTTAAGTGTATTTGATTGTTTCAAAATTCCTTATAACTTTTACGTTGAAGCTTTAGCTAACAAGTATTTAGGCGATTCTAAAACTTATAACATCTCAAAACTTGAGGATTTTTTATCCCTTTTTTTCGGGTCAATAGAAAACTACAAGTTTTACGTGAAAATTTCAAGAGTTGTAGAGTCATTTAAATTTCCGATTGCAAATGGTACCCTTCCGTTCAGTTATCGAATAACTTTAACATCGCTCAAAAAGTGTTATACAGGAAACCAGAACACTTTGGTTGAAGGGCAAAGTTTAGATATCACTCCTCTTGGAGTTAATGATCAAAACAAACGAGGAGATAAACTTGTTATTTTCGGAAGACATCCAGGATCCGACATAGTTCTACCCGCTGATGAAAAGGAAATCGACTATGCAGCGTTGATTTTACTGAACTTACCTGATAATGTTTACGCTGTTGATATTTCTAAAAAAACCAACATTGGCTTTAAACTTGAAAATGGTAAATTTTTACATCTTCGCAATGGAATGCTGCTAAATTTAGCTAAAACTACTACTTTTTACATTGAAAATATTTCATTTACTCCACGGTCTCAAGAAGGTGATGTTGATGGTGAAGATGTCGTCAAAGAGAATGAATTTATTGTTGATTCTCATGTAAATCTTCAGTGTGTTGAAGGAATTTACAAAGGATTCAAGTTTTTCTTAACTACTAAAGCAAAAGACTCGGAACAACAGAAGCTTGTTTATGGATTTGGAAGTGGAGTTGAAGAAGAAGCTACTGATGTTTTTATTCCTAGAGAATCTGGTCTCAGTAGAAAACATCTTGAGTTTTTATTTGACTCTAATTCGAAGGAATGGAATGTGAATGATAATAAATCAACTAACGGGAGTTATCTTTTATTTAAAAACTTTGAAAAGTGGTCACAGAGAAAGTACTCTGATTTGCAGATTGTTTTTGATGATATCAAATTAGATACTTTTAAGGAAATTCTTATTGGGAGATATGTCTTTTCGTTAAGGATAGTTAATTAGTAATAGAGAAGTTGATAAATAATAAGGTTTATGATTTTAGATTAATTTTGATGAGTTTAGATAAAATTTTTAGGCTTTCATAAGAAAAAAATTTAAGACTTATTGTAAAATGCTACTTGGTTTAGTTATTATAATTAAAGCAAGCTAAATATACTCCTAATAAATTTTATCTATTTAAATGACCTCAATAAATAAATCTAACCAAAAATAATTCAATATAAGTTAATCTCAATCTTCAAGTTACCTTAAAATATTCCAAATTATATCAAGTCTTTTATCCAATTTGTAAAAAACTTAAATAAAATATAGACAATATGGAGACCAAGTGCATCATCATCCGACAAGCACTAAAAACTGCAATTAAAAACAACTACTTCTCTCGAGATCTAATTGATCGACTCAACAGCTTAAGAGGAATGATATTAAGAATGATCCAGACGAGTCTTCAGGCAGTCTGGATTGATTATATTCTAACTAATGTTAAAGCCTTCATCAGCTTAATGTCCTCCAGCCCTGCTAACATTGTTGATTCAAAACTAGAACTACTTGAAAAAGAAGTAATGGGTGGTTTATTGACAGGACTTAGCATACCTCCAGTTAACTTCGAAAGAATTTATTCTCAAGTAATAAATCAGTGCAGGGGAAAGCCTTAGCTAAGTGAAATACTTCCGAAGTTTCTAGGACACTACTTAAAACTGACAATTAATAACCAATTCCTTGCAAAAAATGACTTCGAACTTAATATTTCACCGATATTTATCTGCTTCCAAGTTCCTTACAACTTTTACGTTGAAGGTATAGCGAATAAGCATTTCGGCAACAGTTTAAATTACGATATGTCAAAGCTTGATGATTTTTTATCTTTTTTCTTCGGTTCATTAGAAAACTACAAGTTTTACGTAAAAATCGCAAGAATAGTAGAACCTTTCAAAATGAATATTGAAAAAAAATTCTTTCCATATGATTACAATATCACCTTAACAGTTCTCAGCAGGCAATACACAGGAATAATGAACACCCTGGTTCAAGGCCAAGCATTTCCCATAAGCCCAATCGGCATAGTCACTCAAAACAGTCGAAACGATAATCTCGTAATATTTGGAAGGCATCCAGAATCAGACATAGTTTTTCCTCCAGATGAAAAAATGATTGACTATGTTGCTTTAATATTTCTGAATTTTTCTGATAATGTCTATGCAATCGACGTTTCCAAAAAGGCCAATATTGGTATGAAGCTAGAAGAAAAAAAACTTTATCTTCTTTTAAAAGGATCTTTGATTAATATTGCGAAAACTCAAACTTTTCATATAGAGGATATTAAAATGAACTCTGGGGGTTGAAGATGCAGGGGAAAGTCCTTTTAGTTATGTATATGAAGATGATAATGCTGTTGTTGATTCTCATGTTATTCTTGATTTTATTGAAGGGAGTTATCAAGGGAACAAGTTTTCTTTAACTACCAAGACGAGAGATCCTTGCAATAAAAAACTAGTTCATACTTTTGGATGTGGAGGTGGAGGCGAAAGTCCAGATTTTTTTATTCCTAGAGAATCAGGAATCGGTAAGAAACATCTTGAGTTTAGATTTGACTCTGTCACGAAAATATGGAGTATGTTTGACCAGGGATCAGTTAATGGGACTTATTTTCTATTGAAGAATCTTGAAGAGTATCGAAATAAAAAATATTCTGGTTTATATGGTATTTTTGATGAAGTCAAACCTGGTGCATTCAAAACTCTTTTGGTTGGGATGTATATCTTTTTTCTGGTAATAAATTGATCAGAGATGTTAATTTAGGTAATTATATAAATTTTATTTTAGATAATCTTTGTTAATTGTTAATTTGATTCATGATACAGAATATCGAGCTATCAGATGATTATTTGATTGAAAATAAGATTAAGACTACATTTTACTCTCTAAATCATATAAATAAACAGAAATAACAATTTGCTATTCTTACATATGAGTAGTAATTTAATATGATTGTGAACTCAATATAATATTGAACCTAGTCATCCTGATTTTCATGGTGAAATATAGACAATATGGAGACCAAGTGCATAAACATCCGACAAGCGCTTAAGACAGCAATGTTAGGAAACTACTTTTCTCGAGATCTGTCTGACCGACTGAGCAGCCTAAGAGGAATGATCCTAAGACTGTACCAAACAAGTCTCCAGGCCGTGTGGATCGAGTCTCTTTTACATAATGCTGAGACTTTCATCAGTCAAATGAACAGTAGTCCAGCCAATGCCGTTGACTCCAACCTTGAAAGACTTGAAAAAGAAGTAGTCAGTGCTCTAGTGACTGGACTAAACATCCCTTCATCCTACTTTGAAAGCTTCTACTCTCAGGTCATCAGTCAAAGCAGTTCAAAACTGAGATTATGTCAGATTCTTCCAAAGTTTCTGTCGAATTACTTGAAATATACAATGAGGAATAATTCTCTTGCAAAGAGTGACTTCGAGCATAACATGTTTGGAACTTTTCATTGTTTTCAAGTACCTTATAACTTTTACGTTGTTGGAATAGCGAATAAGCACTTCGGCAATGATTACACTTACAACATGGAACGACTTGAAGAGTTTTTGACGTTTTTCTTTGGACCAATTGATAATTATAAGTTTTATGTGAAAATTGCTAGATGTGTAGAACAGTTCAAAGACTCTTTAAATGGTTTCTTTGGTTTTAATTACAATATCACGCTAACAGTGCCGAATAAGCAATATACAGGCAGCATGCACACTTTAATTGAAGGCCAGTCATTCAAGATATCTCCGATTGGGATTAACACCCAAAAATGCAGAAAGGATGGACTGGTCATCTTCGGAAGACATCCAGATTCAGATATAGTTTTTCCTCTAGATGAAAAAATGATCGACTATGCAGCTTTAATTCTAATTAATCTACAAGATGGTGTTCGTGCAATCGACATTTCAAAAAAGACCAACATTGGCCTGAAGCTAGAAAATGAAACAGAATCTTTCATAGAAAAAGGAATGCTTATCAATATAGCGAAAACTCAAACTTTTCATATTGAAGATATTAAAATGGACTCAGAAACTGCAAAGCCTGATGATAGTGCTGTGACTTTTTCTTATGATGATGATGATGCTCATGTCAATTCTGTCATTACTTTGGAGTATATTGAAGGAGTATATAATGGAAGCAAGTTTTTTATTACTACGAAAACAAGAGATCCTGCAAATCCGAAAATTGAACATATATTCGGATGTGGAGGCGGAGGTGAAGCTCCTGATTTCTTTATTCCCAGAGAGTCGGGTGTGAGTAGAAAACATCTGGGGTTTAAGTTTGATGTCGAGAATAAATTATGGAAAATGATTGATTATAGATCAACTAATGGAACTTATATTTTGTTGAAGAATCTTGAACAATGCAGGAATAAAAGACCTTCTCATCAAAAACTTGTATTTGTAAGTAATAGAGCTGATCAGTTTAAGGCTATATTGGTTGGAAAATATGTGTTCTTTTTAACTGTTGGTGATGAATAGAGAATTAGACTAGATTATTTAGTTAGTTTTTGATGATTGTTCTAGTTTAGATAGGGGTCTATTTTTAGGGATGGTCTGAATAGGAATAGAAAATGATTGAAATAAAATTATATATTAAATATACCCAATGCAATACCTTCAATGGGCTTAATGCACTTTGTGACAAATTTTCTGATATTGAAAGTTGAATCATTTCCATAGGAGTTATAATCTAAAATCGATTAGATAACTTTTTGAAATTCAGATCATCAAAACAAATCTCATACCAATATTTAGGTAAAACTTAAATCATCCAAATGCAAGCATCAGTGATTATGTTGGCATCAAACCTTAGGTAATTAGAATGAAAAATTTTGTACCAAAAATCAAGAAATTTAATTGATCACACAAGATATTTATGAAACTCTAGTAATTTTAGAAATGCTAAAGGTATTTTGTTTCTTTATTTAACAGATATCAGAGTAAAAATTTCTCTTATCTGGTAAATTCTCATAAAGTATGTTTTTTAGAGATTCATACACGATAAAACGTTTTGTGTTTAATTTATCTAAAAATATCAAACAAATTTAGAAATTTAATTATAATTATTTAAGATAGAACCTTATCTTAAAATATCATAAATTATAAACTACCTGAATCAATTTATGATCTTACTGCCAAAGAAGATAATTAGCTTTAGCTATATCAATTCGATATTATATTACTTTAATAATCTTGTAATTAAACTTTTGTCAAATCTTTAAAATATAGAATAAAATATGGAAACAGTGTGCAACAGCATCTGTGAAGATTTAAAATTGATCTTGAAGCAAAGAAGTCTATCTCAAGATCAAGAAGCCCGATTCAAAAGCTTAAAAGGAATGGCTTTAAGATTATCAACCTCAGAAATTAAACTAGAATGGATTGAAAACCTGTCTAATCAAATCAAAGCCTTGAAAGAAAGTAAAAGTTGGAATATCGAACCTGATCTTCTTAATCTTGAAAAAAACTTCCTCTTAGGACTTTTGTCACCTTTAGAAATACCACCGAAAAACTTTGATGATTTTTATAGTCAAGTCCTCAAAGAAAGCAATCAATATCCAAAAATATGCGAAATCTTTCCAAAAATTCTATCAAAATATTTAAAAAACAAAATCAATACAGAAAAAATATCTCAACTAGACTTTAAGCACATTATTCAACATATTTTTCAAATTTATCATGTTCCTTATAATTTTTATGTTGAAAATCTTGAATTCTGGTGCTTCAACAAAAAGTATAATTATAAATTGTCAAGATTGGAAGAATTTTTGTTACTTTTTTTCGGGTCTTCAAAGAATTATAAGTTTTTTGTTAGAATCGCAAGAGAAATTGACCTGTACAAAAATATGTGTTTTTATGAAAATCCTTACAAAATAACTTTAACACGTATGAGCAAATCGTACATTGGCTCAAACAATACTTTAGAATTACAAAAATCTTTTGAGGTAAAACATGATATCAGTGTTAAAAAATATAAATGCCCCCAACTTGTAACATTTGGAAAGCATCCGGAGGCTGACATTGTATTTCCACCTGATGATAATACAATCGATCAGGTTGTATTGATTTTAATGAATTTAAATGATAATATTTATGCAATTGATGTAGGAAAAAAAACTTCAACCAGTTGTATGTTAACAGGGCAAAAAGAATATGATGTTAGAGAAGATATGATAATAAATCTAGCCAAAACTCAATTTCTTCATATCGAAAGTATTAAATATATCGATGAGGATGAATCATCTTTAGAAGTTAAACAGTTTAATCCAAATCCTGAAAAAGTAGATATCTCTGACAATGAATCTTCATCAGAAATTAAACAGCAAGACCCAAATCCTGATCAAATAGATTATTATTCAACTATAGAAAACTTCGAGAAAAATTTTGAATCTCGCATCACTTTAAAAAGTATAAAAGGATTTTATAATCAACAAAGCTTTCCCTTCCAAACACAATTAAAAAACGAAAAATCCGTTTTCAGAATATGCAGAGGAGGAGAAAATGGAGGTCCAGATCTATTTTATCCAGAAGAATCAGGAGTAAGTGGCCATCATTTAGTACTCGCCTTCAATAAAAAATGGACAATACAGTCATTCGGTAAAAACGGTTCATACATACTCTTAAAATCATTTTCCGAATACGAAAACAAAAAAGTATCAAAGCTAATTCCAATTCTAGAAAATCAAGACTCATCATCACCATCATCTCCAAATTTCCGATACCGCATCATTCTAATAGGTCTTTACTTATTCTACATTGAAGAAAACCACTAACATCTTAACACCTTAACACCCTAACACCCTAACACCCTAATAAAAATGAGCCGACCCGAACAAGTAGCCCCAGCTGAGTACTTCTACGATTCAACAGAAGCCGAGAAGTACACATCGAACACACGAATCATTGAAGTGCAAGCCCACATGTCCCAAAGAGCAATCGACTTGCTTCAGCTTCCAGAGCCTGGCAGTCTAATTCTCGACCTCGGCTGTGGAAGTGGCTTAAGTGGTTCAGAGCTTTCAGACCAGGGGCACTTCTGGGTGGGTCTCGACATCAGCCCGTCAATGCTTGAAGTGGCCTTAGACCGAGAAGCCGAAGGCGACCTTCTCTTATCAGACATCGGGCAAGGTTTCAACTTCCAAGCAGGTGTTTTCGACGGTTGCATCAGTGTCTCTGCCTTACAATGGCTGTGCAATGCAGAAAAGGCCAGCCACAACCCATTCAAGCGATTTGCTCGTCTTTTTGACAGTTTATATAAGGTGCTCGCGCGAGGCGCGCGAGCTGTTTTTCAGTTTTACCCTTCTCATCCTTCCCAAATCGAGATAATCACGCAAGCTGCTGTCAGGGCAGGGTTTCTGGCAGACCTCATTGTAGACTTTCCAGAGTCGACTAAAGCGAAGAAGTATTATTTGGTTCTTCATTCTGGCAGCAAAGTAACTTCTTACAACGCGAAACCTTTGCAAGATGGAGACGAGGTAAAAGTTAGTAAAAGGAAAAACTTGAAGACTGGGAAAAAAAATAAACATGTGAAGACAAAGAGCAAGGAATGGATTCTTGTCAAGAAAGAAAGACAGAGAAAGCAGGGACAGAATGTGAGACCTGATTCGAAGTACTCTGGAAGGAAGAGAAATCCGATGTTTTAACTTAGACTAACTAATTTCGGTGAAGATCGTCTGACTTTCGGAAACAGAATCCGCGGACTACGAAAGCTAGAGCTAGGATTAATGTGATCCCGCCTACTACGATGTAAGCTATTCCTAGAAAACGATTGTCACCACCAAGAGCGTTTGCTGTTGAGATCACCACGTGTTTGTGACCGTCGAAGTCTTTTACACCGTAATTGCTTTCGATTTTTACTGTATATTTTCCTTTGTCTAGACCGTCTTCGATTCTTCCCCATAATTTGCGGAAGTTCGGAAGACCTGATGTTCTCATCCAGACGATGAAGTGCTCTTATTAAAGGTTACCATTTTCAACGTCCATCCATTTTTTTATGCTTTTTTTGGAGTTTTGCTTGAACTTGTTGTCTCTGTCGGATTTCCAAGATATGTCGTCTTCTTCTATTTTTACCTTGTCACCATTTTCATTAAACATTTCAAAAGTATCATTAAAGAACGTCTGCGCGATTTTTCCACAAGGATACGCAATAATATCTTTACTATTAGCTTGTGCTGGAGTCCACTGCTCTTTAAGATCGTACTTTTTACTGATTAAATTAAGAGTATCAGCACTTAAATCAAGGTCATTCATATAAACAATAGGGTCGCAGTCTAGTTCCGCTGCAGACTCAGAAATTTTATTTCCTTTCAGTTGATCACTTGACTTAGACTTGACATATCTTCTGTGATTCTGATAAAAGTTATCAAGTTGATAGTAAAAGTAAACCGGTCCATCCATATCTTCATCAACGTCAAACGTGACACTGCAAAATTTCGTCTTTCCATGTTTCGTGTCTTTACAGTCGTCTTTGTCGTCGTATTGCTCTTTGTGTTCTTTGATTTTTAAAGAATAGTAAAGCAAAACTGACCCGACTATTATGAAAATAATGCCGAGTACTGTGAAGATTATCGCTGCGGATTTTACTGTTGGTACTGGCTTGTAGGCTTTCATTGTTTGTTGCTTGAAGTTGCTGTTTCTGGGAGGTCGCGGGTTTGAAATTTCTTGGTTTACTGGGACTACACTCATTTTTTATTAGGCTGGGAGTTATAAGATAATAGGATGTAGCTGATGTTATTCGTGAAATTGCATCAAAGGATTAAATTATTAAAAAAATGAATCCTGTGAATTTAAACAACATATTGAACAATAAATTTTATCACCCCACTCAAAATTGCATTTATTTACTCACTACATTTCACTCTCTTCAAACAGTTTCCTTTTTTTGACAGGCATCGGTTCGGCTCTGGACTCCATTCTTTCGCTTTGTTGATCATCCAAATCTTTCACAATTCCAAAATCCCTGACTTTGTATTACCCTTGATAATTTCCCCTGAACCTTTCAAATCCCAAGGCAAGTTCATGCAGTCCGATTTTCCTCAAAGTAAGAAAAATCCTAGAATTCAAAACAGAAGCGATTTCCGAGTCCTTGACCTTAAAGCAAACACTAAGCGCGACGGAAAAAACAAGATTTTCCTTTAAACAATTTTCCTCTAAACAGTTCAAAACAAGTTCAATTGCTTTAAACCTCAAGAAAAACGATGAAAAAGACTTATTTTTCCGACTTACCAAAGCGCGAAGTAGCTTCAAGACATGAATGGAGACATGTTGATCACTTTTCATCAACTTAGGAACAACCGGCATAAAATTTTCAATAAGGCCAGAAAGACTTTCCAAGTCCTGATGTTTTTCAATGCACTCAGAGAACAAGTCAAGTAATTCATTTGCAGTCTCAGGATTTTGACAATTTTTCAAAAATTCCAAAAACTCAGGAACAAGTTCAACATAAAAAATCGTCTTCACTTGATCAAAGACTCCATAGTCCGGGTCAATTAAACTCTTTAAAAACTTAGAAATATCTTGAATAACTGCAAGTTCAACAGAATTCATCATTTTTTTTGAAATATGAGAAAGAAACTTGCAGCCCAAATCTTCAGACCCGCTGAAAAAAAGTGTCTTGATGATAAAAGGAGACACGTCAATCAAGGAACTAAAAAAATCGCCGATAAATTCAAGAAATTTTTCATCTTCATGAGAGTTTTTTTCTACTAATGAAACAATTCCATCACGGAAGAAACTTTCGAAAAGTTCATGTCTTTCACGGGCTGTGCAAGTTTTACTGATTCCGACTAAATCGATTAAAAAGTTCAAGGCTTTTGGCTGTTTTTCTTCAAGTTTTTCGTATAAAGAGTTTCTGATTTGAAGATTTTTTGTGTAAAGGTCTAAAAGGTCACGAAGGGCTGATTGAAGTTTGACTACTAAAAAAACACAGGCGTGGTCGTCGAGGCTTCGGGTCAATGCTGTGTCTTTTATGAAGATTAGCTTGTTTATGTGGGAAATTTTTTCGAGGAATTGAGTTTCTTGGATTTGAAGGATGTTTGAAAAATTGGAATTTGTGTAAAGATCGAGCAAGTCGAGTTCTTTACCGTCTAGGGAAGGGTCGAATTTTAAGACTTTTAAAGTTGTTTCGAAGTTTTGGTCTAGTAGAGAGTCTATGATTTTTTCTGATGATAAATGAACTATGTGTGAATTACAGAGTTGCTTGTAGATTAGGAATAGGATGTGAAGTTTTGGCTTGTCCATCTCCAAAACATCAAAAATCTTTCCAATTTTTTCCAAAAACCCAGAATCCAAAATATCAATTTCAAGTCGTTCTTTAAGTCCATAACTAAGTTCATCAAGTACCGAGTAAAGATTATCTTTGCTAGGATTCAAAATCGAGTATTCATTATCAGACCCTTCATCAAAATCCTGTTGTTTTTCCTGTATTCTGCAAATTTCCTGTAGAACCTCTTGAACTTTATTCTTATCCAAAAAGTTAAGAGCGAAGCTGACCTGTTCATGACCCATCCATGTTAAAATCGTATCACCTTGTTTATGATACTCTTCTTCTCTTACCTCAAAAGCTTTCAACACCTGTTGCGGGTCTTCTTCCTTGTAAACAACGATAGAATTCTCCTGAAACTCTAAAATTCCAATTCCAAGGTCGAGCCAATCACTATTTCCAGCAGTTTTAAACAACCTGACAGTCCACTTTTTGGCTGACATAAAATATTAATTATTATCTTTAATGAGTCTTTTCACTAGTTCCAGACGTTCTTTTGTTGATGACCCGACCCACTTGCCCCTGAAGATTTCAAAGTAAGGAATATTCTTAGCTTCCAGAACCATTCTCTCAACTTTAACAGGACCAAGTAGTCCCTGATGACTATTCTGTGACATAAACCCAGGAGACTTAAAGCAATAATGTTCATTTTCATACAAAAGTACTTTTTTTCCATTCGCTACCAAACGATTATCAATGATTTCCACATCCGCTTTAGCCTTATTCAAAGTACTCAAAACATCTTCTAAAAACTCTTTCGAGTTCTGAACAAAGTTAAATTTCCCTTCTTTGTACTCAGAAGTGACAAGATTCATGACTTGTCCCAACAATGCAAAGTGAAAATTGTCAACAGCAGTCACGAATTCTTCCTCGTCCTGTAAAGTCCTCGCAGTCCAAACCCAAGGATTCAACAAGTATGGCTTTTGACTAAGTTGGACTGAGCGCAGTTTGTTAAGCAGCTTTTCATTCCAGAACTCTCTGTCCTTCACCCCGACACTTGCCACAAGCCAGGCCAGTTGAACGACGGCTGAAGCAGGAAGGTCTGAAGTGAATTCAAGGTCTTCAGTGTTTAAAAGAACGAGTTTATTGCTGGTAAAGTCTTCTTCGTCGGTATCTGAGTAGTCTTCGTATTCGATTTTTTGGTACTTGTGGAAGATGTCGTTGATTGATGGAAGGACTTTTAAGCAGAAGTCTTCTTGGGCTTGAATCCCGAAACCTAAACAGGCCATTCCGAGTTGAACTGGAGGAAGACGGCTTAGGTCGGACTTTAGGATTTGGGTTGAAAGAAGGTCGAAAAGTTTTGGATCTCCTCGGTTTAAACGTGAAAGGGAATAGACTATTCGTGAGATGTCGCCAGGCTTCATGTGATTTGAGGATTTTAAAGCTTTTGAAATTAAGGAGGATAGGAAGGAATCTGATTGAAGATAGGGACGCTCGAAGGTGGAGAGAATTGCTATTGAAAGGTCTTGAGGGTGGCTTGGGGGAAGACGTGATGGAGATGATAGCTCTTGGATTGCTTTTGATATGAATTCTCCTTGGTTTATTAGGCTTAGACCTTTTACCAGATAATGATCTTGTATACCCTGTGTTTCAATACACCTACAAGCAACACTATCAATAAACTCTTCAACACCCTGCACACGAATACCAGAATTAACAATCGAATTGATAAAATAACTGAAATGTCTAAAAGGCACAATTGAAACATCTTTACCATCCTCTTCATTCCTCAATTTTTCCATGACCTTAACAACCAAATCCGAAACAAACTGTTCTTCAGCCTTATTATGACGACAATAAGCCCAAAGTACCTGAATGATTTCCTTAACATTCATGTTATCCAAAGAATCCCTAACAAGCTGCTTCAACAGCAAGTCAAGAGGCTTATAAGCGATGATATAATGCGTGAAGGCAGTAGTCACCTGGCAAAGACGACTAATCGTGATCTGATTTTTCGGTTCAGTTAAAAACCGAAACAAAGTAAATTCCAGAAGTGCTCTTAAATCATTACTTCCAATATTTCCAGGAATCACGTAATTAATAACTCCAGTAATCTGTTCCATTTCATTCAACTTTCCATGATGTATCCCATTCCACAGCTTTTCCTCCACAAATCTAATAAACTTCGCAGCTCTTTCTTTACTCGTCGGGGTTCTCGAGAAGTAATAAGCAAGTCTCGCAAGGTGCTGATACTTCAAAGTAGGAAGATCTTTATGATAAAGTAAAGTTTCACTAATCACATGAAAAAACATGGCACTTCCCACATTTTTCAAAGTATAACTTGCCAGAAGACTTTCCAATTCATTTAACTTTAAAGTCTTTAGCTCTTCCCAGTCAGTTTCCTCTACTTCTTTCGAAAGTACCTTTAAAACGTTTTTAACAGCAGGGTCCTGAGTTTTGACAGTGGAAAAAACCTCGACAGTCTTCACAATGTCTTCTAACTCGTAGTCCTTGTTTCTTTTCACGAGTTCCTCAGAGATGCTTTTCCAAAAAGCAGGAGAAATCGAGTCAATCGACTTGAACTTAGAGAGATGCTTCAACATTTCATTGATGTCTGAAGTTTGCATAGACCTGGCACTTCTGGGCACTGACTCAAAGAATTGTTTCATTGTTTCTTGTTTCAAGAAATAAGAACTTAACTGAGAGTCAGGAAGAGAAGAGAGTTCTTTGCAGGTGGTCACTAGTTTTTCGTGGGTGTAAGAAAAGTACTTCGAAAAGCGACGGACTAACATTTTGATTATCATTAACTAGACCTAAATATTTTGAAGTTAAGGTAAAGACATGACAGGAACAGTAGAAGGATTACTAAGGACTGCATGATAACTAAAAGGATCTTCGTTTGACTGATTTTTTCGTATTTTTTTGATTTCTCACGAAGAGAACTTTTTTGACGTAGTCGCAAGTCAGGTGGAAGCGAATGTGCCTTGTGAAGTCGATCTGAGGGGTCTGAGAGAGTTTCTGATGACCTTTCACTCATTTTTATAAAGAATCTGCGATAAACCTATTATAATCATTTATATCAACGTACTTACATTGAGTCAGGGTTGAAGTCGTGGAAATAAGGGTGGTTCAAAGCTGCCCGGGCTGAAATACGCTTTGCAGGGTCATAACAGACCATTTGAGCAAGTAAGTCGATTCCATTCGCGCATAAGTTTGGAACTAGTCTTTCTAAAGACTGTTGTCTCCATTTGGGAAATGTCGATTTGAAGTCAGGAAGGGCAGAAACTCCGGGAAAAGTGTCCTCGTTTGGAGTTCCTAAGACTTTAAAGATTTTGAATAACTGGTCGATTTCGGAGTCTCCCATGAATAATGGTCGCTTTTGAGCCATTTCTGCAAAAATGCAGCCCACGCTCCATATGTCGACTGGAGTAGAGTATTGACGACCGCCGAGTAGGATTTCAGGGGCACGGTACCACAGGGTGACAACTTCATGAGTATAAGTTTTAATCGGTAGTCCAAAAGCTCTAGCCAATCCAAAGTCAGCAAGTCGTAGACTTCCTTGTTTATCAATAAGTATATTCTGAGGTTTCAAATCACGATGCAAGACTCTATGGGTATGACAAAAGACCAAAGCCGAGAGCATTTGAAACATGAAACTCTTAACAGTGTGTGGCGGGAGACCAGTGCCGACAGTATTCATGTATTTTTTCAAGTCCTGATCCAGGTACTCAAAGATCAAGTACAGCTTAGTCTCGTCATGCACCACGTCTCGCAAGCGCACAACATTAGGGTGGTTCAAAGACTTCAACAGAGAAATTTCTCGAATTGCTGTCGATGGCACTCCTTCATTGTCGTCTTCTAAACGAATCTTCTTCAGCGCTATTGTATCGCCTGTTTGTTTGTCTCGTGATTTGTAAACCACTCCGTATGTCCCTTCACCGATCTTCTCGAGTTTCTGATATCTTTCCATCGGGGCTCTTTCCATTTAAATTATCGTCGAATTTAAATTATGAAAGATTTAAACCTGGCGATTTCTTTTTGAAAAATTTGAATTTTAGACTTTGGAAGGGTTTATTGGGGTTTAAATGATTTTTGGGTTTTTTGGGAGGAGAAAGATTTGGATTTTTTTGGTTTGGAAAGAGTTTGGGGTGGTTAGGTGGATTTGATGAGGATTTTTAGTTGTTAAGGATTAGTTGATTTCTGAGAGTTTTTGGAAATCGGTAATTTTTGAAGTTGTTTTTATTGGGGTTGGAGAGATGAGGGTTTTATTGTTGATTGATTGTTTAATATTGTTTTTTTGTTATTTTTTTGCTTTAAATTCGCAAAATAACTTTGAATGAAAGAACCTTTCAATAATCCCCAGTTTTTCTCTTCACTTATAGAAAAAAAACAGCTTCTAACCCCATCTTTCTCTAACAACCTTGAACAAGTTCGTTACTTCAAACCAACTCATATTTAATGAAACCTACCCAAAAAAAAAGTCCAAAATTTACCCAAAAGTTCCACTCAGAACTAGCAAGTCCAGAAAAAACCCGAAAGCCTTCCAAGAGATCCTCATTAAAAACACTAACCTTGCACCCATTATCTCAAAATCAAAACCGAGAATCCCTAGAAAATAAAGACTTTTACCTTAACAGCAGAATCAAAATATTCAGAACTCACACAATCACAGAAGCTTCTAATTCAGGGTCTTCAGGAAACATCTGCAGAATGAATTTGAAGACTCAAAGAAGAGTCGAATCTTTAGATTTTCTTGTCAATAAATGCAGTGATGCTCAGTTTGGCTTCGATAATTTCGAGGTGTTGAAAGGTGTTAAAAGAATTAGTCAAGACTATGGAAAACTTAAGAAAACTGTTGAAAAGTTTCAAGATGATAATCCTGAAGAGCATGTTAGTTCTGGAATTAACTTTAAAGGACATCAGGCAAGGAAAATGAAAAGTTTCATGAGGTATGATGGAAAATTGAAAATGAAACAGACAAGTGGTTGGAAATATAAAGTTAATACTTTTACTAGATGTACTAGTAAAGCTACTGCAAGTGTTGGATTGGAAATTAATAGGAAAAATGGGTTCTTTTAAATGAAGATAATTAATAATTATTGGTTGTTTGAATTGATAATTAGGTTTTTAGAGTAATTATAGGGAGTAGGCAAAAGATTTATTTTTTAATGAGGATATTATTTTAGGGGATTATTATAATCTAACCCATCAACCATAATCAACACATAAAAATCTATGAAAAAATCATAATATTCAAAATATAAACATTAATAATTTTATCCAAAAACTTAAATGAAACAAGAAACATTAAAATCATATCTTCACTTTCGATCCTACATATTCAAGATAAACTTATTAATTCCAGAAATCATTAAACATCAGGATTTCTTTCTAAGCAAGCTTTCTCCTCCCTGTGGAAAAATAAAATACTCAGCAGCAGGACTCTGTTCAATAAACTTACAACTAAGAGGTTTAACAGGAGAATCATAAAAATTCAAAGGCTCCATGATCTTCGAAGCAACATGAATACCTTTTTTGCTTAAAGCCCTTTTAACCAATTCAAATTCTTTCATATTCGGAGTAAGAGCCGGGAGTTTTTCTTTATAATCCTGTTTCTCAAAATCAAAGAAAAGCGGGTTGATTAACTTTTTATGTTTTTTATAAACTTTCTTCAGATTTTTTAAATGAAAAGACGAACTAATATTCCTTTTCTTTCCAGTCCTTTCATGCGATATTGATTTAGTTTCAAGTTTATATAAAAAATTTTCATCGCTTCTCGATTTTTCAATTCCCCACTTAATTAATTTTTTTTGTTTTCCTTTCAAAAATCTCCAGTCTTCAAGTACAGAATTTTTTAACTGTCGACTTTGACTGAGACTTTTTTGTTGTTTTTTTATCTTGATAGGTTTGGCTTTAGGAAGAAGAGGACTCAGTTGTTTGACTGGCTGAGGTTCTAACTTGCCTGAATGTTTTTTGAACCAGGTTAAAACTTTAGTTAAAAACTTGAGTTGAATATCTTTTTGGGAGATGACGCTTAGTTGGTGTAACAATAAGTTAAGCTTTTCTAAAAATACCGGCTTTACATTTCCAAATCTTTGAGAATTGTAAAGTCCTGTTAAAGTCTTCAACTCTTCATACTCCGGGGTACCCGCTAGCCAGTTGCAAGTCCAAAGAGAATCCATTTATGATAAAAAAAGTACTCAAAGAAACTCTAAAAAAATCATAAAAACTCAAAATTTTTCCCTTTTTTTAAAGATTCTGATATTTTTACCTAATTTTTTATTGTCTTTTGTTAAAGTTGAAAAACTGATTCAAGAGGATGAATTTTTTTTTCTGGTTTAATCGATTCCATTCAAATTACTGTATAAATGGACTACCAGACCCGACTCAACAACATTCTGAACAAACCTGGAAACAAGATGTGTGCTGATTGCAACGGACGGAACCCGAGATGGGCCAGCATTTCACTTGGAGTCTTTGTCTGTATTCGTTGCTGTGGTATGCATCGGGCGCTTGGAACTCACATTTCAAAAATGAAGTCAACCACGTTGGACAAATGGTCTCCACAGATGTTTCATCTCTTCGAAACAGTGGATAATGAAATCTCAAATGCTTATTGGGAGGCCAACATGCCGAAAGGCTACAACAAGCCAGTCGAGAGTTCAGGAAGCTACGCGGTCGAAATGTTTTTAAGAGACAAATATGAGAGAAAGCTGTGGATCGGCGGAGGTCCAGACCCTTTGACACTTTCAAAGCAGCCTAAAAACTCAGACCGTCCTCAACTGAAATTGGAGAAAAAGGAAGAAAAAAGAACTTTGTCTGCAGGTCCTTTGGATGCAGATTTACTTTCAGACTCAACGCCACACTTACACTCTCATACAGCGAGTCATCTGCCACATCTGAGTGCATCAAGTCTACCGCTAAGCAAGACAGCTCCTCAAGTGAATCACTTGCACAGTCAGCAAGTGTCTTTTCCTCAGACAGTTCCTACTTACAACCAGAATAATGTCAACCTCTTCCCAAACAGCCAGCCCTTGAGTCAATTCCCTCCAACGACCGCCGCAGGCGGGAACTTCGGAAACCCGGTCCAGGTCCCGCCGATAACCCAGCCAGTCCCAGCCTTTCCCCAGGCGCCATTGGTTCAAGCAAGCACACCTCAGAGCTTCCAGGCTTTTCCTGCACAGAGCACCTACCCTCCTCAGAGTTACCCTCCTCAGAGTTACCCTCCTCAGAACTACCCTCCTCAGAACTATCCTCCTCAGAACTACCCTCCTCAGAACTACCCTCCTCAGAACTTTAACAACCCTGGGTTTAATGCTCATGCTGAAGCGGAAAAAAATATGAAAATCAACCAGGTGCTTTCAATGTACTCTTCACAACCTCCTCCTGCTCAGAATTCTGGAAGTACTGGGTTTAAACCTTTAGGGGCTATAGCTGCTCAGAACTTTTTTAATCAAGGAGGACATTCTCATCCTTACCCAACATTTTAGTAGAATAATAGAATTTATATGAAAGGTTTGGACTTTAGTAAGAGATTGAAATATAAATCGATGAGGTTATAAGGGTGATGTATTAGTTGTTGGCCTTAACTAACAACTTTCGTATTTTTATGAGTAATGGTAAAAACTATTTTTGAGTTTCGAAGATGAAATTTTTATTGATCTTTGAAAACTATAGTATATTGTTCTACGCTGATATATTTGAAACTATTAGCCTAATGATTAGTTAGCTGTAGGGAAGGAAGGCTCCATATTAATACCACAGACACCGTTTCCAGTGCTGATTCCGATCTGGATGTATCCACCCATGCCCCAGTCAGTGCCCCAGGAATTCTTCACAATCCAGTAAGGAGGTGAAGCTCCATTGTTGTATCCGACTGCTAAGACTCCATGGTCAAGATTAGTACCACATCTGGAGGTAACAGTTCCACCAGTGTACATTTGCCATGCGGATTGATCAGCTTCAACAGCAACTGATGTGGGTTGTTGAGCGACAGCAGCCATCAACGAGTTAGGACTTCCAGGTGCGACATCTTGAAATCCAGCAAGTTTAACAGCGACTTGTCCAGCAGCAGCAGTATTACAGCTCTGATCATTAGCAACATAAGGATAGTTACTTTCAGTAGTAATTCCATTGTCAATGATATACTTGAAAGCATTGTCCATAAGTCCTCCATCACATCCATAATTTCCATAGTTTCCGGAGCAGTCAACAAGTTGTTGTTCAGAGAGAGAAACAAGTCCATGTCCCTTGATCTGCCAGATGCCTTCAACAGATCCAGTGGTTGAGAAAGCCCAGCAAGAGCCGCACTGACCCTGGTCCTTCACAGGTGTCACAGCGCCCTGAGTCCTCCAGTCGACACTAGTGGGTGCAGTGAAGATGCCATCCCACTCAAAGTACTCCGAACTCGAAACTCTCGGAACATGAGAAAACTTCTGAACAAAGGTCTTATATTCATCCCTAGTCATATCAGCGAATCTCGTCATTCCCAGAGTCCAGTCCAAGTTTTCTTTATTGCTCAGTCTTGCGAAGGCCATATTATCTTTAAAGATCTTGAATCTTCTCATCGACTCCTCATGTGAATCGTATTTTTTATTGAATCTATCAACGAAAGCTGAGAACTCTTGATGCTCAAGTTCAAGTGTTGACAGAACAGAATCATTCGACGGTGGTCTTGAGAGAACCACTGCTAAAGTGCCGACAACTGCCACTAAGGCCAATGCTCCAATAAGTATTTTTCTGATTGGCTTTCTTGAAGAGACTTCCTGATACATTTATTTCCCCAGAAAAATGGAGGATTTGTGGAGAGATAATGAAAATTGAAATTTTATGAGTGTTGAAGAAATGTCTAGAAAGGAAAGTTGAAAGAGTTTGAGGGATGTTGAAAGTTGATGAGTTGGTTAAAAGTTTATATTGTGGATTTCTTATGGTTCAAAAAGCATGAAAGCCACTTCCTAGCAACATGTATTATTTTTCTTAGACGCATCTAAATTGGGAGTTAACTTGTTAGCAATATCTCCTTTGCCATTCGCATTTCCACTTTTCACCTTAGCCTCATAAATCGCTTGTAGCAAGTTCTCAAAAGCTTCCTTGACTCTAACAACAGTAACAGCAGAAGTTTCTTCAAACAAAAGTTTATTTTCCTTTGCAAAGTTTTCACCTTCATTTCTAGAAACTCTTCTAGCATCAGGTCGACTATCACAGATATCGACTTTATTTCCAACAAGCATGATGACGATATCAGGTTCAGCATGATCTCTAAGTTCTTCCATCCATCTCTTTGCAGCGGCGAAGGACTTTTCATTTCCAATATCATAGACCAAGAGGGCTCCAACAGCCCTTCGATAATGTGCACTAGTGATGGCTCTGTACCTTTCCTGCCCTGCAGTATCCCAGATCTGCGCTTTGACAGTGCCTCCACTGGCGAGGGTCACTGTACGAGTGGCGAATTCGACTCCAATAGTCGAGGTGGGGTTTTTCGGGAGAGTTCCTTTGATATACCTGCTGAGAAGATGAGTTTTTCCTACAGCGGCTTCTCCGACAAGGACGATTTTATACAAATAATCGTATTCTTCTTCCCTTTTCATTAAATTCTAAACTAAGTTAGCTTTGCCCTCAAGTTTTCAGCGACTTTATCTAAGAATTGCTCAGTGTTAAGCCAGTGCTCACGTTTCATGTTCTTCTCGTGAATGCAGAGCGCCAAGTCTTTTGTCATGAAACCGGATTCGATGGTTTCGACGATGACGGCTTCGAGAGTCTCGCACCAGTGCTTTAAGTCGTTGTTGTTGTCGAGTTTTGCTCGGTGAAGAAGTCCTCGGGTCCAGGCGAAGATTGAAGCGACTGAGTTTGTGGAAGTCTCTTCACCTTTTTGGTGTTGTCGGTAGTGACGAGTCACTGTGCCGTGAGCGGCTTCGGACTCTATCGCACCCGATGGGGAGACTAAGACACTTGTCATTAGGCCGAGGGAACCGTAGCCTTGAGCTACTATGTCACTTTGGACGTCTCCGTCGTAGTTCTTGCAGGCCCATACGAAGCCACCGTTGCTCTTTAGGGCTTGGGCTACCATATCATCAATAAGTCTATGTTCATACCAAATGCCCTTCTCCAAATACCTCGCCTTATAATCCGAGTTATAAATCCTCTCAAAGATATCCTTAAACCTTCCATCATACTTCTTCAAAATCGTATTCTTAGTCGAAAGATAAAGAGGGTACCCTCGATCAAGAGCATACTGAAAAGAAGAATGTGCGAATTCTTCAATAGACTCATCAGTATTATACATAGCAAGTCCAACCCCTGCCCCCTTATAACTAAAAACTTCCGTTTCAAACCCTTCACTTCCATCTTCCGGAGTGAATTTGACAGTAAATCGTCCTGGTGCCTGTACCACGAAATCAGTGGCTCTGTACTGATCAGCATGGGCATGTCTTCCAATCACAATCGGGTTGGTCCATCCAGGAACAAGTCTCGGAATATTCTTGCAAACGATAGGCTCTCGAAAGACAGTCCCTCTAAGTTCATTTCTGATGGTGCCATTAGGAGACTTCCACATCTTTTTCAAGCCAAACTCTTCTACTCTCGCCTCGTCTGGAGTGATAGTCGCGCATTTAATTCCGACTTTACAGTCAAGAATGGCTCTTGCAGCGTCAAGAGTCACCTGGTCGTCGGTCTTGTCACGATATTCCATTCCTAAGTCGAAGTAAAGAATTGGAATGTCGAGATGAGGAAAGATGAGCTTTTCCTTGATCATGGTCCAGATGATTCTGGTCATTTCATCACCGTCTAACTCTGCTACTGGGTTAGAGACTTTGATCTTAGGTCTTTCCATTTATTCACCATTGGTTAAATAAAGAACTCTTATGGCGCGAGCAGGTCTCAAGAATAGCAGATTATTATCCATTTATCAAAAATCTGACTTCATGCTTAGATATCTTTCGATTGACTCTTTTCCTCGACTTCTTAATCTTTTGTAGAGGATTGAAACTTGACTTCCTTCGTTTTGGATGTCTTTTAAGATCTGGTTTTCAGTGAAACCGAGTCTTTTCTATGTTTTGGTTACGATTCCTGAGATTATGTCTAAGTCGATTGAGTTGCTTTCGACTGATCGGATTGGGATGTTTTGGGTTGTTGAACGGAATATTGACCTTGAATTTACCCAGTCGTCTTCGAGAAGGGCCTTGATGCTTGGCCGACGACGAGGATTGATGTCCAGCATCTTATTTAATAAGTTCCTAAGTGTTTCATTGCAGTTATTGGGAAAGGAAAACGATCCTTTTTCTATCCTCCTAAAAAGTTCCTTATCATTATAAGCCTTAAATGGCATTTTTCCACAGACCATAGCATAAAGAAGTATCCCAAGAGCCCAGATATCAGCATTAAGTCCATGATAATCTTTGCGTCCAACGATTTCAGGTGCCATGTAACTAGGAGTTCCACAAAAAACCCTACTTTTTTCATCATTCAAAGTAGAAAATCCAAAATCGATAATTTTCACATTAAACTTCTTATCAAGTAAAACATTATCAAGTTTAATATCTCGATGGGCAACGCTCTGTTCATGACAATAATCAAGAGCAGACAAGACCTGTTTAAAAATCCTTCTTGCCTCAACTTCCTCAAGAGCGCCATTAGGTTTCGACTTAATAAAATTATAAAGTGAAGACCCTTTGACATATTCTAAAACAAGATGAAAATGTTTTTTCCCTTCAATAGTTTCTTTCAACTTGACGATATTCGGATGATCGAGTTTCTTTAAAATTTCAATCTCTCTTAAAAGGTTATTTTTTTTGATAGGTTCAATGATTTGGTATCTTTCATAAGTCTTTATCGCGACTTTCTTGCCTGAATCATTGTGTAAAGCAAGTCGAACAACTGCATAGGCCCCTCTTCCCAGGACCGTCTGAACCGTGTACCCCGAAAGACTTTCTTTGAAGTGGTCCTCGTCAGTCTTTCTAGGAACTGAAAGTCGCCGAGGGTTGGAAGTCAATCCTGTCATAGTAAGTCCAGGTGCGAAAGTGACAGGCCGTTGTCCGAAATCTGTTTTTTCTTTTAAATTAATGAAATTTCCAATATTTTGTTTAACTTGAGGATCTTTTCCAGTAATTCCAAAGTTTAGTTTGTTTTTTTCAATGTCTTGTTTCAGCTTTGTGAGAAAGTTTAAAGTCGTTTTAGTCCTTGGGTCTTTTGGAGGCTTTGAAGAGTTCTCAGCTACTGTTGTTGGTCGTCGGTTGACTTCTTTTATTTCGTAAAGACCGGGGATGATGTTTGTGTTGGACTTGATGCCGATAGTTGTCGTTTTCGAAAAGTCTCTTTTGTTGAGTCGAAAGTTTTCAGACATTATTTGAATAATAAGATAAAGTAGTTGATATCTAGTTTATCAATCTTTATATAAATGGGTGCTCTTTGCTCTCGAGAAACTACTGCTGCCCCTCAGAAATTAAACAAATATTTTTGTCAAAATGATAAAAGAGTCTTCAATGTTTCTTTTATTTCTTGTCAAGATCATCGACTTTGTGTTTATTGTTCTTTTCAAAGTGTTTCAAAGAAATGTTGCATTGTTTGTCTTAGAAGTTTAAGTCTAGAGGAACTTGGGCAGAAGGTGAAGATAGAAAATACTTGCTTTCATTGCAACCGGATTTTACTTTCAATAGTGAAAAGTCCTTGCAAATGCTTATTATGTGAAGAATGTTTTTCTCTCTCCTTGACTTCTGATAGATGTTTAGTTTGCAAGTCTTTTATTTCCACAAAAGTTTCAGTTGAATGCCTTATCTGCACTTCCAAAATGATGAGGGAAGAAATGTTGACTCTCGAATGTGAACACTTCATTTGCAAAGGTTGTCTTTTGTACTACGTCGAAAGCTACATGAAGGAAAAAATAAGAGAATTAAGAAATGATAAAGGAATCCCTTGTTACCTCTGTTCTCAGATCATCGGATTTTACATCATTCAATCAGTCCTCTCAAAGGAAAAGTTCGATATTTACGCCAGGAACTTAATTGAAGCAAATGAATGTCCAAAGTGCAAATTGCCTTATGTCACTGATGAGGTTAAAATCAGATGTTCTAGTTGTTTTTATCAGTTTTGTGATAAATGTCTCAGGGACCTTGAGAACTGCAAGTGTCTTGATGATGAAGAGATTTTTGGAAGTGACTTCAGCGCTTGTCCTGGATGTAGATGTCTTTATGCCAAGGACTTAGGGTGCAGTCATGTTAAATGCTTGAAAAAAGAATGCGCCGTTGAGTTCTGCTTTCAATGCTCTGCGTTTAGAAGTCCTACTCTTG
This sequence comes from Stentor roeselii, assembly GCA_006503475.1. Lineage (NCBI taxonomy): Eukaryota > Ciliophora > Heterotrichea > Heterotrichida > Stentoridae > Stentor > Stentor roeselii. The sequence goes on from RSEH01000031.1 coordinate 116,159, forward strand.
CTCATGGAAATCATTATCATCGACCTCAGTGTAGTTTTTTTAGTGAGTATTTGAATGGTGATGTTTTTGATCAGAAATGTGAAAAATGTAATGAAAGAGGAACACTTTGTGAAAGGCCGAAAAATTTAAAGGTTCCTAGAAGGATCTCTGCGGGTGAGGTTTAATTTATAGAATTTTGAGTGGTGGTTAGGGGTATTTAGGAAGAGTGTAATCCTTATATTATCATCAATATTATCAAATCATTTATCGATTTTATCAATTCAAAAACTTATGAATCAAAAGTAGTTAATATTAGAATTGAAAATGAAAAAAAAAAATGATATACAGACAAGTATGATTATTTAAATATAATCTATTTAAAAGCATTTTTTGTATCATTATAAAATTGATAACCCTTGCTTATAGTACTAAACTTCATTCATTATGTTAAAAAAAAATAAAAATAAATTCTGATTTGAAACTTTTTATAAATCATTCTAATATTCAATCCAATCCACCTTCAAAATAATCCAAATTCAAACCCTCCACAAACTTAAAACCTTTATAAAAAGATCATTCATTATTAATATTTAAAGATTTATCAAGTTTCTCTTCAAAAACCATCATCCTCTTAACCAAAGTATTCAAAGCTCGTTTTTCTTTGGGTATATGTCCGAAATCATCATAAAACACGGAAGACCCTCTAATACTTTCAATCAAAACCATGCCAATATCACTTTTCCTCCTTTCATTCACTTTCTGTATTTTCTCCAAAGTCATTTCTTCCTCAGGTGACAAATAAAGCCAGCTACTTAAAAAAATAAGCACCCAGGACAAGCTAAACCCTCCCCAAAACGTAGAAATAAGACAAATGAACCTTCCTCCCGAAGTCTCAGGTGCAAAATCGCCATACCCAACAGTAGACATCGTCGTGATAAGTGACCAAATCGCGTTTTGGAAGCTGTCGTAGTTTAACCTCGAAATATCTGAATAAGGTCTTTCGAATACTCTTAAAACCTCTGCCAGAAGAAGGAGACTCGGAGTTACGATGAAGAAAAAGACTTTGTATTGATGCTTTGAAATAAGACTTTTTAAGGCGAATCGAAAACCGGCCCGGGTGTTGAACTTGTTGCAGAAGTAAATTGAGAACATGTCTCGGTATGAACTGCTGTTTAATACGAATTTTAAGATGAAGTAAAATCTTGTTGACATTGTGATGAAGGCGAGTTCGGCGTAAGTGTAGCATAAAGAATAGGTTTTGGATTTTCCTCCTGATAGATTTGCTTCTCTTGAGGATTGATTAAAATAAATTTCAAATTTCGCATGAGGCAAAGGAAATATCCACAAAAGGACAACCTCACCAACCATAGTCAAAATTAAAAAAGTCTTCCTCTGAAACATATGCCTAAAATGTCCTTTATACGGATTTTTCGACTGAATTTGATAAAAAGCTCTCTGAACCCTATACCTGACATACACCACAACCGAAGCAATAACACTAGTACTCATAGTAAACCACCTCAACACATCATTTTGCGAGTTCTTACAATTAAAATGATTCCTGTCCTCAGAAAAGCAAGTTTCATATTCCCAAAGACTAATAAAATACCCAAAAATTGCAAAAACACAGATAAGATTATCAAGTTTCCTCCATTGTTTAAGCAGTTTATAAGAATAATGCTTCATATAGTTCATGTTAAACCTTTCCACTTCTTGCGGTCCTTCCACAGTAAGAACACTGAAAAATTTACTGGCAATGTCGAGATGTCTTGCAGCGATTTGCTTGAAAGTCAGTCCCATTTATATAAATTGAATCTTTGACTATTTCATTATAATCTCAGGAATGCTTCTTCCACCTATTAAGGTCTCTCCACCGAGACCCAAGAAGTTTTTATTGAAGTTTTCAGGTCCTTTGAAACAGCATATCCGAAAACACCCGGCTTTGATTAATAATCAAGAAAAGTACTTCGTGATTTCTCCTTTTATACCTAACAAGCTAGTCGCATGTCGAAGTACGAGAAAAAACTTTAAAAGTCCTTTTAGAGTGGTTGATGTTTATAGCAAGGAAAAGTCTGAATCGACTGAAAGAGTTTCTAGGTTCTTTGAGTCGATGACTCCGAAAATGATGAATATTGTGAGTCCGATTTCATTGAACAATCGGCTTAAAAGAGGGAAACTTCAGTCATTGTCGCCTGCTTGTCATAGCAAAGGGGAGATTTCTTTGTTGAATTCTTTGCAAAAAAGAAGACTTGTACCGAGACATACTCCGGACCTTTATCGTCCATCATCCACAAAGTCATCATCAGACTCAAACCACGAGATTGACTTACTAAGACTGTATCCTAACTACTTCCATTAACTTGCATTAATAAAATCAAAGACCCTCTCAAGCCATTCCACTTTGAGTCTCTCTTCCTTGTCCCTAGCAATATCAACACAAAGGTCAATAAGTTTCTGATCGACTCCTTTTTCTTTAATCATTGAGTAGAATGAATCATTAGTTTCTTTTTTAAAATGCAAGGGAAGTCGCCCACGGTAATTGGAATTGTTAGGATTTTCTAGAAGTGAACGAGGGATCTGCACCGGGTGACTTGTTATAATAGAGGATAACATATCAAAGCTATTTGAAAGGCAAATCGACTCGCAGAGAAATGAAGTTGTTTCGAAGCTAAATGAAATCTGCAAAGGAAAATAGTTCTGTAAATCTGCTGATATTGGCTTCGAGTAATTCGGGTAAAGTCCTGAGGAAAATGTGAGAGTTAAGATGGACCGAGATTGATGAAGCTCTAGCTTTATTGATCTTGATAAGGGCTTTTCTCGTAGTTTTAGTGATCTTTCACGGATTGAACTGAATAGGTTTTGGTTTAGAATGAAATTTTTGTTTAGATCATTTTTCTTTTGGAGAAGAAGAGTGTGCAACTTCTTGGTCACTTTCTTGAAGTAGAGATTGGAAGATTGCATTTATTTGGAAGATGGTGGATTTTAGGGTTTTTATAAAGGATTTAAGTTTTGATTAGATTTTAGAGGTTTTAGAGAGCGAAATTTTTTAGTTATATGAATATTTGGAGGTTTTCAAACAATTTTATATTTTAGATGATTTGACTTAAAGAATATTTAGAATATTCTCATTTCACTTATTGGATATCATTATTATAAAATACTCTATTATAAGTACTTTAATATAATTTAGAAATGATTGAAAATTTTCAAGGGGTACACAGACATCAAGCTTATGGAATTATTTGCTCACAGGTGCCGTGGAAGGCTTTAACACAGGGCCAAGCAAAAAAGTCTTATAAAAGGGTAACGAATATTCAGAACTTGAGTTTAATGAACTTAATTCCAACGAATGAAAATTTTTCACTGAAAATTTCTAAAAAATTGAGTTCAAAAATAACAAAAAATCCGAATTTCTCTAGTTTAAAGTCTTTTGCTGATTTAAATTCTCGGAACAGATTAAGACCAAGATCTTCTATTAGTTCAAGCAATAGTTCTATTGATGCTTATAAACAACTTGCGATAAAACATATCAGAAATTATGTCGATTCAGAAGATGATGATTTCACGAATAGGACTAGAATTAACAGCACCTTGCATCATGGAAATAATGAATTGGAACTTATTGATGAATCTAGATGTACTTATGCTTCTAGTTTGAATGTCAGTGTCGTTGTAAGACCGTTTTTTAAGACTGTTAAAAGAAAGTTTGTGGTTAAAAAAGTAATAAGGCCTACTTACTCATTATCGAAGATTAATATTAATTACAATGAAAAATAATAATTGGTAAATCGAGTGAGAGATTAGAATTATTATAGGGTTAATGAATATGATCATTAAATGAACTGCTATGATTACTCAAAGTAAGAAAACCACATAGGGATACCATCTGGGATATATGAGGGTTTTAATTATAGTAATAATAAATTGATATTTTACAAAGTATGAGATTTGCTTTATGCATTACTCTAGATATTTATAATCAAAAAAATTAATAATTTGAAATACTTAAATATCATGTTTACTTATGTAATAATACCTAGAAATTATTCTTACAAGTTAATAATATAAATCTTGAAAAATTATTAGGTCTCCATTTTTTTTCAAATTTGAAACAGACATATATTGAGGCAAATAATATTGTCTATAAATTATCTATAAATGAAATCATGGGAATTAGACCAGCCTGGCTAAACTATTGAAGAATCTTGCATAAAATATCATAGATAAAAAGAAATAGCCCAAGAATTCAGAAATAGACAAAAATATTAATCATTTGAAGTTACCCCATTGAATAAATTGAAAAGTATGATATAGATTTACAACCCGAAAGCTACATTATATGAATATAAATATGCATTTAGAAACGGGCACAAATATATCAATCTTGTTATTGGTTCGAGTGAACTTAAAAGTTTTAATGTTTTAACAGAAATCTAAATTTAAGGAATCTTGACAAAAAATAAACAAAAATCAGATAAATTCTGATAGATCAAATGAAAATAATTGTAGATCCTAAGAAAGAAGCCTCATTAAGGAAATCCTGAAACAATGATCAAATAAATTTGAATCAAATTTAGCTCTTGCTTACGATACATAATCATATCAAGTTATATAGAATTAATCATGCTGATAACTATAAATATAAATATAAGGATTTAACTTACTTTACCTAAAATTCACCAGAAATATTTTGGGTCGATACCCGAGTATTCACTGATATTCCTTCTAGTAGCTGTTCCTTGACTACCTTTATTATCAAAACTTTGGGCTTCTAGACAATGAATCTGAATATCAGATTCAAAGTGAAAAAAACCCTCTAAAAATTTTCCATTGATTTGATCTTGATGCTTTCGATCGAAGTGCTTTGTTTTTAAGAGTGGACAAAGGTTTTTTTTAGTTTCAGAGTTACTTTCTTTTCTTAATAACGAAAAATCGATTGAAAGTGCATCAGATCCAGGGAGTTCTTGATAATCATAGCTCTGCATTTTTTTCATTGATATTATTGTTTATACTGGTAACCCAAGAATATACAAAGAATTACGATTGAAATAAAATGATAAAAGGTAATTTTTTATTGTTTTTGAAAGAGAGAAAATTAAAAAGAGCTTTTGAAACTGCTTTAAAAGTCTAAAAGAGTAGATTATAAATAATTCTTGCTTATAATCATTTTGTATTTATAAATTAATCTAAATAAAGATTCATTACTTCAAATAAAAATACTACTTTAATAAACTTCCCTACGATATCAATTGTTAATTCATCTCAGAAGCATCGTAGACTGAAGTTAAGTAAATACTCTGTAGAAGATTTAGTTTTATCAGTATCGATCGTAACCTTAATTTATTTTGTATATTATGTCTGAACTGATAAATTGATAATCATATCTAGAAAACATTAGTTCATAAGTAATGGAACTACCAAAATTAAAAAAAGCCTGTAGTATATCTATTTTCGATATAACCAGTTGTATATGTTTTGAATATCTGATTGAAATTTTGTAATTAAGATAAATACAACTCATAAACCTCAACTGGCTTATGAATTTTTCTATTTCATGTTAATTTTATTTGAAAGAAGAAATTTTTATTTGCATTCTTTTTTCAGCTACATTATCATCTTCTGATTTCTTCAGTAAATTTGTATATTTGGTAATTATTTATACAAAAGGATTACAAATTGGATTTAAAGAGTTAAGGAAGAGCTTGAATCTTATGAGCATAACGAGGGTGTTAGTTTAAAATAATGATATAAATTGTTTTTATTTTATAGATGACACTGATTAAATTTTACTAAATAAGTCCTAAAAATCAATTATTTTTGCTTGGACTATGATAGGGTGAAGAAGAAAGACTAAACCTATATTATAAAGTGAATTACATTCTAAATTCTAATAAAAAGAATAAGCGTGGCGTTGTCTGTATGGACGTATATTCATAATTAATCCTAATTAGAGCTAATGAATATTTTTTTCTATGTATAGAGTATCTTCAGTTTGTATTGATAAGCCAAAGTTTAAAGGTATGATGAAATATATTAATTTAGCTTCTTAATAATAATTATTGTGATGATATTCATATGATAAACTTTACTATTTCATATCAAATATAATGAATACTTATTGTGTTAAATACCTTAAAATTCTGAAGTAATATTATGAGAATTCTTACTACTATCAAAAACTTATGCTTCAAGTATCAACTTGAAATGAATAAACTATTCAAAAAATAATGAAGTTTAAATTTATATATTTTCTTTACTCAAACTTCATTAGGACTTTTTTATTATTTGCTTTTCGAAATCGAATCAAGATATTATGATCTTTTTTTTTTCTCACGAAGTCAAAGATTCTAGATATATATTTATTCAATATGTGAACAATTTAACTTTGATTATACCTTTTTTGAATCATAAATCCGTATACCTAAAAGAAAACTAAGAAAATTGATACTAAAGATAGTTTTACCATTCTAAATTTATCTAATTCTATATTATTTAACTATTATTTTACTATTTGAAAATTAGATCAGTAATGATGCTAACAAACTCATTATTCTTCAGTGTCTCAAAAAATTCAATACATTCTATTTTTTCAACCATTCTAATTAATTTTTTTCTATCTTCTAATTTGTTTAAAATATCTTCAATGAGTTTTATGATCAGTTCCCTGTATTTCCTTATATTTTGTATAAAAGTGCGATTATATGCCATCTGAGACACTAGTTCTTTAGTCATGATTCCGTTTAACCCATCTAAATCTCCGATATGCATTTTTATTTTCCTGAAAGATTCATAAAATTCATTATTTTCTTTCTTATTATCATCATTATCATCTATACATTCAACTATACTTATTTTAAATATTTCAACAATAAAAGGTGTCAAGAATCTAAAAAAATTTCTTCGAAAATTTGTTTTAAGAATTCTTTTTGGTTTAAATTTCGCAGAAATAATTTTTTTTATTGTTATGACAAGATCTCCTAAGTCAACTTGAGAAAAAATATAATTTTTTGATTCGATAAATTTCAAGGTTTCAATCTTTATGAAAAAAGCATCTTTACTGTAATTTAAGTTTAAACTTATGAAAGGTAAGTATTTTGAAACTAGTGTAGATGGTTTCAATTGTAATTTATTTACTTTTTCCTTATTATTACAAATTAAACTGTTTAATCTTTGTTGAAATTCAGGGAAGTGCCCTTTGTAAATTTCTGGATAAGAGTCTTTTCCAGGAAAAATAATTACTTTGAAATCCTTATGGATAAGAATGAATATCCCTGAGAAAATCAAGAACAATCTTCCTAAATGAAATTCATTTTTTTTTAAGTCTATAGCTACACACGGAGCAGGGTGAACTATTTTTATGATAACACATTTATTTTCATTATTTTCTGAGTGAGAAGACTTTCTCGGTAGTTCAATTTCAATACTTTCCTCATTTTTCGCATAACTTAGATCATTTTTACAATCAAATTCATTTAATATAGCTTCGACAGATATAATTTCATTATTTTTATTTAAAGTAATCTTAAATTTAGATTGAATTTCTGAAGCATTTTTTTCAAAAGATTCTGTTTTACTTAAAGCATCAGAACTGGCTACCATTCGATCAGCCTCATTCGTATTATAATTTTTAGTTGTAATATCAAAATTATGACATTCATTTGAACCTTTTATAGTATTATAATCAAAATTATTTTCTGATTCAACATATTTCTCATCATCTGGCTCATTATTTTCACATAAATTGTCGAAGACTTCATGAACTTCTTTACATTTATTATATTTTTGGCATTCAGAACTATTTTCTTGGTTTAATTCATCAGACAGTACTTCTGATGAGATTTCTGTATGAGAGTCATTTCTGTCTTGAGGCTCCTTTAGTCTTTTATCATATTGAAGCTGAGTCACTTGATAATCAGGACTTTCAATTTCTCTCTCTTCACTTTTTTTCTGACCTTCAGAATCAGTTGTATTTCTTTTTGATAAAGAAGTCCTACCCTTATTTTCCATTTTATATTCAAAGCATCCAAATAAGTAAATAATTTAAATTTGGATAACTTTGATCAATGTTTATGATCTGAAGGAATAAAAATTTTAAGGATTTAAAACTAAGAAAGATTTTTTAGTCAAATCTGCATAATAGTTGAAGCTAGAGAAGAAATGCTTCAGTTTTACAGAAAATTTTTTATATTATTTGGATTTTGGATACTTTTTGATGTTCAGTTTAATTTCATTGTGAAAAAATCGAAAATTATTGAAAAATTATCAGAAATATAAGAAAATTTAGCATTTTTAGGAATATTATATAAACTCTCTTCAGAGTGAATATTCAAGTACTTAAAGATAGTAAAATACATGAAATATTGAAGAGAAATGAGCTGGTTAATACAAATGATTTTCAGGAACAAGGATTCAAATAAATTCGATTTGGTTAATTGAAAAAAAAATATGTTTGGGGAGATTGTTTAGAGTCTAAAGATTAGACTAGATTTATTAGATCTGATAAATTTAAAATTATTTGGATTACTACGATATAATATATAATTAGTTACTTTAAGAGATTGCTCATATGATTAAAAAAAAGTCTTAGATCCTAAACATTGAAAGAAAGGCATAAACTCGTCCATAGTTATAACTAAAGAAATCCTGATAGCCAAAATAATTTATATAAATTTTGTGTGATTTGAATAAAAAAGCTTGTTTTTATAGGTAATATTTCACTATTTCCAAACAAAATTATCCATATGAATTACTGTACGAGAATTTTATATATAAAAGAATTACTATTAATTTTTGATTATTATTAACCTTAGTGATATATAGATCACACTATGTCCTTCCCAAGTCCTTAAATAACCTTTTGATACCACTCCCTTTGTAAGAAGCCTTCTCAATATTCCGACTCCAGTTCTTCTAAACTCAGTCCATCATCCAGGAATCTCAAATTATCAATTCAAAGCCTTTGTAACATCAGACATTTTCCCTTGAAGTTCATATCGATGATAATAGCCTGATTATTCTTCATATTTTCTAAGTTTTTGATTGAAACTTCTAAAGAGATCACCTTGTTAAATTTCTTTTGGTTATAAACAGTTTTTCATATATAAATAGAGCTCGTTATAGTTGTTTATTATAGCTGAATAAGTAGAAAGTCTTTACTTGGTTATTTTTAACACTAGTTGTATGTGTTCAGGTTCAACTACTGATACAATCGAATTAGTATATCAGTTATAAAACTCTGAAACAAGTTTATTTGATTTATTAAGCTGATAAAGTTTTAAGTGAAAGAGGTCTTGAAACAGTTTTTTACGATTGAAGCAAGTCTATAGATCTTGGATGTTGAATGTACAGACTGATTTTTTTTATTTTCATTTTTCGGTTTTTCTTATATTTCGATTTTTAATTATCATTTGCTGATTAGTTTGTTAAAAAGTCATAGTTAAATAGATTGCACAAAAAAATTATATTAAATAATTTCTTATATTTCCAAATTCTAAAAAGTAGTTCGATTTATTAATTCTTGATAGAGATTCTTTAATAGAGGGAATATCATCAAAGTTCCTTGAGTGTACTAATTAATTGTCTGTTTGATTTCTAATAATATAAATTTCTATCATTCTTTCTTATCCAAAACTGAAAATACTTAAGCATTAAAATTTTCTTCCACATAAGTAAATTTTTCTTGAACAATATATTATTTTTCTTATCTCCAACTCAAAGAAAGTATTCAATGTTTCCTTTTTTTCGATAAATTATTTTCTGTCAATATACTCAATTAGTACCTTGACTGAATATAGAAAATTTATATATTCAAGGATTTGATCAATGTTTGATTTTTACTTTTGATAAATGATTCTATGGAAAGAAGATGACAATACCTGAGCAAATTTTTCTGAATTCAAATTTCAAATTTTTAAATTTTTATACTTTCTTAGGAAAATATAATTCTTTTTTAATTACCACTTTTCACGTATGAGTAATTCTTTCATTTGAATAATTTTATGCCATTGAACTCGTTGATTTTACTAGCCCAAGATACCAAATCTTCTTGTCTGTTAATGATGTTTATTAACACAGAAATACAAAAATGGTCGCTAAGGTCACTTGATGAGGGTTGAGTCGATATAATATCGTTATTTATATTTGAAATAATTCAAAATATGGTTTTTATATCTGGAGTATCTGCTTAATAGGCTTCTGGTTTACTTAAAACATCAGAACTGGCTACTTTTGTGTAGCCTGATTTTTTTTATTATTTTAAGGTGTAAGATCACGGTTATGATATCTAATTCAATCCTTTATTGTATTAGGAGCAGAATTATTCTTTAATTCGAAACATTTGTCCAAATCTTCCTAATTATTTTCACATAAATCATAATAACATTATTAACTTATTTTCATATTTTAAATACTTAAAATTAAGAATTATTTCTGGGTTCAAGTCATCAGAAATTACTTTCAATATTATTTCTGAATCAGAGTAATTACTGTCGTGAGACTTATGAAACTGAGTCACTTGAGATTTAAGACAGCCAACTACTCTATCTTCACTTTTTTGCTTACCTTCGGAATCATTAGTAACCCTTTGAGTAAGAAGTCTAGCTCTTATTTTCAATTTATATTCTGAATTTATATTACTAAAAAATTCAATTAGGATAAATATTTATGATCTGAAAGGAACAAAACTTTACCAATTAAAGATAATAAACGATTTTATATGGAATCTAAAAATCGATCAAGATAATTTAGAAACGCTTGAGTTTCTGTGAAATTATTCATTCTCATTATTAACTAACTACTTCTAACCCATAAAGATTTTTTAATTGGTAATTTTCTTAGGAAAATAATTTTCTTGATTCAGTATTTTTAAAAACTCTTGATTTGTGGGTATTTTGGAAAAGGTAATTTGATTTGCCTTTTCAAATTTTTTGACTAATGTTTCCTGATGTTCACTATTTAAAAGTTGCATAGTTATATTACGAATGACATCATCGTAGGGTTGCAAATTATCTAGGAAATCCTTTGTGGGTAAAAATTCAGAACTTTTGAAGCTAAATATAGACTTTAATTCATTTGGCAACAATCCATCTCTTTCTAAATTCAGCCTTATAGAATCAATGATATTTTCATCAGTAGTTTTACTCTTTATTTTGGTATTTCTTTTTGATTTTTCTTGATATTGTATATCAGAACTGAATACTAATACATGAAAGATAGTTTCTGGATTGACTACTTGTTTTATAAATCTAAAGAAAGCTTTTTTTGAGTTCAATTCTAAATTTTTAGGCTTTATAAGATTGACTTTTATTGTTTTGGATGATTTAAGCCATATGAACTCAATAGAACCGAAGTAAATTTTAGAAAAAATTGTGCTAATAGAAGGTTGATCACATTCTAAATGAAACTTAATTAAAGAATTCTCTTTATCGTATTCAACACTTAAAGTCACCTCCATAAATTTCTCTAAGAAGGGTGATAATTCTAATATATATTTTTCTTTTTTATCATTTTTACTATTAAAGAATGTTTCAAAATTTTCTTTGAATGTTTTTGGAATTTCTTTAATTCCAGAATCAGTAATCGATGAGTTACTTCCATCGATTTTCATATTAAGCATCGAATTTTCTAATAAAAGTTCTTCAAGTTTAAACTTTGATCCTTCAAATGATAATTTTGCAAATTTGAATTTTTTTTTTGAAGTATCTTCCTTATTAGGACTTTTGTTATAAGGTACATTTTTAGAAGGACCTTTTGTACTAGAATCATTTTTAGAAGAGCATGGTCTTTTATAAGGTAATTTCGATTCTTCCTCTTCATCCTCATAGATATTCTCTTTTATTTCTTCATCTCTTAAAGGTAAATTTTGATTATGAACTTCTGGATTCATATCTTCATCCAATACCGGCTCAATAAGATAATAAAATATGTCAGGATGACGTTCGCTTGATCGGGTGAAAAAAGTTCCATTACTCTGGTCTATAGATTCTAAGTTTTGCAATAAATCATCATAATTTTCGTTGGCCTTGAATGTATTATTATGCTTTGACTTAGGCATTTCCTCATCAGCATCATTATCCTGAGGGTCTTTGTCTTTCATTTCATTGTCAGTACCAGTATCAGAAGTGATCTTATCTGAAGGATGAAAGGAATCTATCATTTTTTTATTAATGTTTTATATACGCAAAAATTTCTTACATCCATGTTAGAAAGATGAAAACTAAACAAGCAAAAAAAAATTTTTTTTTAACGATTTGATTGATTGCAAAAAGATCATCAGAGGTGAAAAATGATCGATTGGGATTTAGGAATCAAAAATCTCTCGAGAATTATCGGAAAATAGAGAGTAATCAAAATTTTGGATGTAAATCAAACTTTTTATTGCTTACTCCTCTGCAGATGCTTCATCTCTCTAGATACAAATATATTTCAGGTTGAAGCACAAGGTCGGAAAAGATTCGGGCTGCACTAAGACTTTGGTCATTTAAGAATCGAATAGGATTAATCAATAGGAATTATTTGTGAAGCTCGATGAGTTATGATTTTATAATTAGATTTAAGGAAGCGATTTCTCAGATAAGAAAATTCAGATTGCTAGATGTTTCAGAAATAGATTTATAAGCAAAAGTAAAATTTTATATATAAATAGGGTTAGGATTTTTTAGATAAGAATGGGATATGAGATTTATTATTTCTTGTAATTTATACTAATGATTATATATCTTATAAATAGGATTAGGATTTTTTGGATAAGAATGGGATATGAGATGTATTATTTCTTGAAATCTTAAATCAGAACCTATGAAAAGATTATGAAGCCTTAAAGATATTCAAATTTAATAATACTCTAAACTAACTATTGTTAATTTTCTTAGTTTTTCTATCTTCATCAAACAAATGACTACAAATTTCAATAAGGTAATCATCAGAAACATTATCAATAAATTTATAATATCCAGCATTTTCTAAAGAATTTAAAAAATATGACTTTTGTTCTTGAATACAAATTTTAAAAACCTGATTTAAAGCAGGATTTAATTCCATTTTTTCAGATAATTTTTCATAATAAACTTTATTCGGTTTGAAATAAGCCTGAGTTGTGACATTTAAATTTTTAATCATAACATCTAGCACGTCTTCAAACATATGATAAAAAATAACTCTTGGGTCAAACTTTTCCTCAACTTTTCCAAGATATTCAAATTTGGGGCAAGGTCCTTTCGCTAAATTTTTCAGTTTGATCAAATATTTCTTTTGAAAATTTTGCTTATGGAATTTAAGTTTAAATAATTTGATATTTTTTGTTTTTTTACTGTTATCATCATGGCGAATATACAAAGTTCCAATAATGATCTTTTCAAAGACTTGTTTAACTTTTGAATCATTAAGTAACTGAAGTGTTACGAAACCTTTCTTAAAATTCTCAGTAAAATGAACTATAACATTTACATCTTCCATAAACCTATTAAGGTGGGTATTCATTTTAATTTTGAATTTTGTATTTATTGTAATATCTTCTTGACATTCGAATGGATATTGAAGATTATCAAAGGAATCAGGCCATATCACATCACCAATTTCTATAATTTTAATTTTTTTTTTCTCTTGTTGTTTTATGAATGCTTTTAATTGAATTTTAGATGACTGATAAATTGATAATAAGGATAAGATACCTGTGATTTTGATATTATTGATTTGTTGAGTGACTAAGTGAATATTATTTCTGTTGTCTGGATCATTATCCAACTGTTCTATCTCTGCATCATAATCCAACTGTTCTATCTTATCAATTTCATTACAAACAATATTAACTCCAGTAGTATCCTTAGTACTTCTACAATCCTTCAAACTTCCACCTCTGCATCTTTCATCTTCTTCAACCTGATTAACTTCCCCATCATCTTCCTTTTCTTTAAATTTCTTTTTCTTCCCAGGTCCATCAAGTTCACAATCCTCATTTCCCAAACCTTCCAATTCCCAACCAAACTCTTCTGTAGCTTCAACACTCTCAAATATATCCATTATCCCTAAAAAAACCCTAAAAATCCTAAATTAAATCCTCTAGCATCAAATATGTCAAAAGCCCAAAAAACACCCCTTCAACCTCTAATCATCTCCAAACTCCCTAATAAATAAAATGAATTTTTACCAAAAGCGTCAAATGGCATCTAAACAAGGCCGAGCAATAAACCACATGTACCCAACCCTTTTCGCTTCAAAGCTAAAGCGAAAAAAGCAAGAACCATCAGACCCGGAGCCTGTCTACGACTTCTCCCAAATGCTTTCCGACCTCGAAACAAAAAAGCAGTTAGAGCAAGAAAAAGCTGACCAGCTGCGAGGAACTTCTCTGACTTCAAGTTTCCGAGCAGTATCTCGAGAAAAACATGAATTCACGACTCGAAACAAGTCAGGTTCTCCAAAGGTCGGTCTTTACAACCCCAAATATGAATCAACAAAGCCAAGAATTGACCGAGCCCCGACTTATACAACGAAAAAATGCGAAATCAATGAAAAATTGGTTTTCACGCCGAAGTGTCTTGATGCGAACCTTCATTGCTCGTTTCCTAGAAGAAAATCTGCTGAAGACTCTAATGAACTTGGAAATTTTAGTCATGCACTTCGAAGAACTTTGACGAAATTTAAGAAACATGATCAAGCTGAGCATAAAAATGAAAGGATTCATAAAGAAATACCGAAAAAAGCACAAAAAAGAATTCAGTCGCCGATTAAGTTTAATGTTCAAGTTTCGAGAAAAGCTTTTGTTAGTGAAAAAGATCCTCCTAATGATAAAAGATTTGATTTTAATGGATGCTTGTCGCAGCAGTACTCGAGAAATTTAAAGGCACAGACTTATGACTTTGGAAAATGGGAAGAGAGAAAAGAATTGTTTCCTTCGAAGATGTCGCTTGGGTTTTATGAACGGGATGAGGAAAAATGTATGGAAAGATTGGATGTATCGATATTGGAATTTGGAAAAAGACCTTCGAGACAGGACTTGGTGCATACTCAGGTCTTGGAGACTCCTTTTCCGGTTGAGTTCGAAGTTTATGAACATGCTTATTTCAAGCAAAGCAATGTCAGGGGACCTTTTAAAATTCCCACAATGAGCAGCATTGTCCCCAGAGATGACTTGATGTATAGAGTCAAAGACTCTTATGTTTATAATGTGCCTATTATTCAGGCTGCTGAAGCGAAAGCTCAGTTTCAAGGGGAAATTCCCATCACTGTTCTTAAAGATAAGTTCAAATCGAATAATTAGAATAATTAATGCTTTCAACCATTTATACACTTGACCTCAATCAAGCCGTGCTACAAAGTCTCGCAACGATCTCAAAGTGTAATTAAAATTCAGTCGACGGAACATGTCCAAGTCTCGCATGTGGAACAGTAGGTGGCAAGGTATTCATCCATACTCCTCACATTCCAGGCTCAAACGTGACATACCTAAACATAAACAAAACAATGGTTTCTTTGTCATCAGGTATTTTGAACCCTAGTTTAAATCGAGACATTTTAGTTGTGGCATCGCCTTCAAGTCTCATGGCTTACGACGTTCATAACAATTCAGATGTTTTTACCTCTGAAGTCAGAGATGGAGTCTATTCAATGATCCTTGGACAAGTTGATGTCAACAATGCTCCACTTCGAGTCGCGCTTGTTGGAGGAAATTGCTCGGTCCTTGGATTTGATATGACTGGCTCTGATGTTTTTTGGACTGTTTCAGGAGATAATGTCTCAGCGATTGACTTTTTTATGACGGAAAAGAATGAGAGAAGGATTCTAGTTGGTAGCGAAGACTATGCTATTAGAATTTTCAATAATGAAGAAATGCTTTTTGAAATCAATGAAACTGCGAAAATCACTGGATTCTGTGAGATGAGTACTGGAAAATATGCTTATAGTCTTGATAGTGGTGGGGTTGGGGTCTACAAAGGGACTCACCGCATGTGGAAAGCCAAGGCCAAACACAAAGTAACCAGCCAAGTCTGCTGCGACATAACCGGAGAAGGCATCCCTGTCCTTGCTCTCGGCTGGAGCAACGGAAAAGTCGAGTTGCGGTCAGAGCGCAAAGGAGAAGACATCTTTAAAAAAATGCTGAAACAGCCCATCGCTAAAATCATGTACGAAGACTACCGACTTGAAGGGAAGAAACAAATTGTCGCCGTCACAAACTCAGGGAAAATCGTCGGACTTGGAAAAGAAACTCAAGTTCAAACAGAACCACAACCTGATCAGTTAGAAGACTTGAATAAGCAGAAGACTTCTTTGTTAAATGAATTACAAAGTCTTAAAGATCAAAGCAGAGGAGCCTCAATCCCCAACTACACAAGCCTATCAGTATCCTTCCAAACGAGTCCTTTAACCTTACTCCTTTCAAGCAACAACAACACCTGCATAAAATGTTCCCTCTTACTATCCGAAGGTCTTTTCGAAAACGACTTAAAATTAATCCACCCAAGCCGGCCCTCAAGTGACCTAAAAATTCCTTTAAACAATCCAAAAAACCTAGAATGCGAAATCGACATAAAAGCTTTAATCGGTTCTTCATCCTCCTCCCAGCAGTTCCAACTATTCGAGCGTCGAATAAAGCTTCCAAAATACTGCAACTTTTCATTAGAACCCTGCACAGAGCCAAGCAGTCAAGTTTCTTTTTCTTTTTCATTCACTCCAAAATTACAAGACTGGATAAAAGCGAAATTTTTAGTAAATGAACAAGATTTAATGAAGATCAACGACGGGAAGTTCCGTTTTGTCTCTGAAAAAGAAAATCTTCATATTTATCAGGTTGACAGGTCTTTAAGGGTCATGACTGAATCAATTGACCTGGCAGGAGAAGTGATTCAAGACTTGGCAGGTTTTTTTGGAGTCACTGAATTGAATAGTTCTGCAAGTTTCACTCGAGAACTTGCAAAAATTAAGGAATTGTTGGAAAAAATTGAAGATTTTAATACTGTTCGAACTCAACTTACTGTTAATATGGCTGAAAATTGTCAGAATGTTAAAACACTTTTGGTCAAGGCGGAAGATGCAAGGATACAGAGAAATATGCAGTATTTTAAACAGAATCTTAGCAATTTGCATCAGTTTAATGGACAGTTACTTGGGGAATATCAGATCAGGGCGAATAATCACTCGGAATTGCTTAATTGCTTGAAGGTTATCAATCAGTTTATACAGAGGGCAGGAAATTTAAGGTGTGGACAAGCGAAGAATAAGTGTATTGCTTTGTTTAGAGAGGGGATTAAAAATAGGAATTTTGGGGTGATTACACAAGCGGTTTGTAATGGAAATTGAGAATTTAGGTGGAGTTTGGAATTAACCTTAATTGAATAATATCTCAAATAATAACCTACTTCAAATAAATCTCCCTAAATCCCAAACCCCTCCAAACCTATATTCCAATAAACCTTTCTCAAAAATCTTTCCAACACATCAATTCTCTATAATGAAAGATTTCGAAGAATATGGCTTCCAAATAATCTACCTCGCTTCGGGAATAACTCTAACCTGGTTAAAGCCAATCCAATACACCCTCTCAAGTCCATCAAGCGAGTACAAAATCTGGTTGAAATACTGGGTCTTACTATCAATAACAGTCTCTCTCGAGCAATATTTTTTCATTGATTTTTCCTCAAACCTCGGCTATTTTTTCCTCCGTTCAATCTTTTTCTTCTACTTAAGCGAGCAGAAATTTTCACCATCAAATCAAAACTATTCTTCCTTAATGTTAAAAAAAGTCTGCGAACAAACTGACTTCAAAGTCCTTTCCGAGATGCTTTCAAGTGACTCTGACATTCAAACTACTGCAAAAATCCATCCCTGGGCACCGAACCCGACAAGTCTTGGAGGACTAGCCGCTTCTAGAATCGGGCAACTGTCAGCAGAGCCGATTTCCATTCAAGATCAGGACTTTTTAGCTGAAAATACTCTGGAGTTACTTTGTCAGATGGTTGAAAGCCCTGAAGACGCTCAAAGTATTAACGCGATGCTCAGTCTGTTGTTTTTATCAGAATATGAAATACTTTTGAATAAATTAGTCACTTTAGCAGTTTTTTCAAGGCTTCAAGGAATTATAAAGAATTCGCAGAAACAGGTTAATTTAAGTGTTTTGAAACTTTGTGCGAATATTTACTTGAAGAATAGAGATATGCAGAAAGAGTTTTTAAATTTAGGGTTTCATAGATATTTGGTTCATCATTTGAAGGAAAGTGACCCGATTAGTGTTTTTGAAACTATTGAAAATATTTTTCAGCTGATTTCGGTAAGTTTTAATTAGACTACTGTTGGAGATGTTTACTTGAATCATGTTGAAGCTTTGATGCTCGTTGGTCTTCGTGAAGGGTTGGTGGAAGCTGAGAAAAATCATGGAAAACGACGAGAGTTGAGAGATAGGATTTCGATATTAAAAGAAATAATAGAAAAAGTTGGGTAATTATTAATAACTCACTCTACTTCTCAGTTTCAAGTAGCTCACCATGAAAAACCCTTCCACTGCCAAGGTAATCACAGCAGTAAACAACGCGACCTGCCAAGTATCACTACTAACCTCAAACAAAGCAAGACAAAAAATACAAATGATCATGAGTGGTGCACTAACAATGAAAACATTCAAATACGACAATTTTTCAAGAGGCATTCTAAACCTAGTCGACATTCCCAAAGTCTTACTTTCTGTAGTCGCAGGTAGTCCAAAGAGTCCTGAGTAAATAATCCTTATAAACTGACAACCAGTCATTAAAACCACGAGTCTCACCAGTAAATATGAATAACAATGAATAGTCTTGTAGTATTCTAAACTCGCACTTTGAAAACTCAGAGGCTCCAAGTGCATTAAAATGAAAACAGCCCCCAAGGAACTCGTCCCTATCAGCAATGATGACGTCAAAGGAACTAAAAGTCCTGAACCCACGTGGCCTGAAGACCAAATCGAGGCCAATAGGAAGACTTTGCATGTGAATAAAAGGATACTGAATAAGGATAAACCTGAAGCACCTGCCTGGTAACAGTCGTTACGGATCAATGATCCTAAAAGTAAAATGATGCAGATTAACAAGAACTCCACTATTAATGGATATATCATGAAGGCGGACTTTGATTTTTTTTTTTGATTTTCAGACTTTTCGCATTTGTTTGATTGTGATGAGTAGCCTGATGGACAGACTGATACGCATTGGCTTTCGTGCAGGTAACCTTCGCTGCAAGATGAGCAATCATGCTTGGATGAGCACTTGTTACACCCTGGAACACAATCAACACATGAACCTGAATCTAAATAAGTCCTATTCGGGCAAGTTTCGCAAGAGTTTAAATAAAATCCGAAGCCTTCCTCACATGATGTGCATTCAGTCGCTGTGCAAGACAAGCAATTATTCGGGCAGATTACTTCACAGGTCTTGTTGACTTCTTTTGTGCCTTCAGGACATGAACTTAAACATGATCCTTCGTATTTAATTGCTTCTTCTTTGCACTGTTCGCAAAAATCTTTGCTTTTGCAGGAAAGGCAGGAATCTTCACAGGATAAACAAGTTTTTTCACTGGGGAAATAACCTTGAGGGCAATCTTCGATGCAGGTTCCATCAAAATGATTACCTTTGAGACAACCTTCGCATTTTTCTCCCTTGCATTTCGTGCAGTTGTCAGGGCAATGAAAAACACAGATTGAGTCAACAGCGTCGTACCCCAAAGGACATACGCTGACACATTTTTCATTTAATAAAAATGAATTTTCATCACATATAGAACAAATTTTTGTACTTTCACATGTAGTGCAGTTTTCTGAACAAGATTGACAAGTCTTGTCGTATTCGAAAAATCCAGAAGGGCATTCATCAATACAACTTCCTTCATGATTTATTTTATTCTGTTGACATTTTTCACATGTTTCAAGTGACTGGCAAAGCTCACAACTATCACCACAAAAATTGCAAACATTCTCATTATCAAACATACCATCAGGACAATAATTAACACAAATTCCTTGATTCAAAATAGTTCCATTTTTACACTGCAAGCAAAAATCACTATTTCCCTTCTGACATTTGATGCAATCCACGTCATTACACTCCACTTCACAATGTCCTAAAACCGGTTTATATCCAGCAGGACACATTTCAACACATTGAAAATTATCAGTCAAAAGCAAATCATTTTCACATTTAAAACAAGTCTTAAAATCCTTACAAGTCAAGCACCCTGTCATACATTCAGAGCAATTCGACTCATTAGGAAAAGTACCTGAAGGACAAGACGAGAGACAAGTATTGTTCTCATATTTTAAATACCCTTGATTACAACTTGTCACACATTGATCAAACTGCAAATAAGTCTCTCCTTTACAACTAGTGCAAGTATTGAAAGAACTGCAGTTTCCACAGGACTCGTTGCATACTCGGCACATGTCTTCTTCAATAAAAAGATGACCTGAACAATCAGAAGCCTTCAAACATTTTCCTTCTTTTTTTACCATCCCTGAAGGGCAGGTGAGGCTGCAGGTATTGTTAAACAAGTAAAAACCTGAGGCACAGACTGAACAGTTACTTTGAGAAGAGCAGGAACTACATTCATTTGGACAGGAAAGGCACCAGTCTTTGTTTATATATTTTCCTGAAATGCAGTCCTCGGTCTTTGTGCAGAGTCCTGCCTCGGCTTTGAGGTAGCCTTGAGGACAGTTGGAGAAACAAGTTGAATTGTAAAGGAATAAATTTTGGATGCAGGATGTGCAGTCGATTGAATTTGAACAGGTTTGACATGAGGAGTTGCATGGAAGACAGTCTTTTGAATCTAGTGTTATGTAGTTTTTATTGGGACAGGACGATATGCAGAGATTTCCTGAACTTCGATAGTATCCTGAAGGGCAGATCTCCAGACAAGTCCCTTGATGTAGATATCTTGAACCTGAACAGCTAATGCAGTCGTTTTGAGAGGTGTCTGTGCAGGTTGCGCAGGTTGAATCGCAACTTACACATTTTTTTCCCTTGAGAACTGAGATGCCCGGAGGACAAGCAGCCACACAAACTCCATTATTGATGATTTGTTCATAATAATAAGAAAGACACCCATTACAACTAGAAGCACTCGAGCAAGCACTACACTTATAATAACAAGAGCTACAAACAGCCCCATCCCAATAAAACCCAATCGGACATTGCAAATCACATGATCCAGTAACAATAGAAAACTTATACCCATTAATACAAGAAAGGCAAAAATCCGGACTTTTACTACAAGTCGCACAAGGTGCAGTACATGGACTATTTAAAACACAATCATTTCCACTTTGACTAGTCCCCACAGGACAAAAAGCAACACAAGCCCCATCAGTCTTATAAAGACCATCAAGACACGTAAGGCAAGCATCAGCCTGATGCGAAGAGCATGTCTTACAAGTGAAATGACACTTCAAACAAGTATAAGGCTGAGTGACAGTCAAGAAGTACCCATCATCGCACTTGGCAATACAAGAGTACTCCTGTAAAAAAGGGTTATTACTAGGAATCAAGCATTCATAACAAACTGACCCAGAACATTTACTGCATTGACAAGAAACAGCAGGCGGGTAGTAAGTAACTTGAAGAATTGGAGACTGATCCACCACGAATCCATTCGAGTCCTTTAAAGTAATTCGAAAGCCGGTGAAAGAAATCGGTGATGATGGGTTCGTGATTACTGAAACAAGTACTCCTACCATGATGCTTCCTTTTATTGTTTTTGAAAAGCCGTTTCTTATAGTCACGATATTAGAACTCTTGGTACAACTCAGGGTCTCTTCAATTGACAGGTACTCGGAACATGAAAGACTTGAAACTAACAAACCACTTGCAAGGGTCAAGTCGATTATCGCTCCTGTAGTTACACTATGCTCAGTTGTAAAAACCACTCTATAAGTACTGCTTATTGAAACTGTTGGGTCGACAGGGTGTATATCAGAATTAAAGATCTTGCCCGGGGTGAAAGCAGAAATCACTGAACTCACATCAGCAGAACCTGAGTCAATCAAACTGGAATAACGAGAACTCACTGATATTATCCCTGATATCGTTATCACTGAATCAGGGTTCTTCGTGCCAATTATTGTCAAGTTCACAGTACTCCCTGCTAAACATTCAGATTCACAATAATCAATTATTTTCAGGTCAGTTAAAGACCCGGAGTACTGCAAAACTTTCGAACCTTTCAAGATCTGAATAGAACTTTCAGTCAATAACAAATTTTCTGGAAACTTGATCATGATTTCACCTCCTGCTGGAAGTTTCGAAGCGATTTTAAATGAAAAATTTACCGTTGTCGAGGCACTTACCACGTTACTAGTCCTGGTAAAGACAAAAGAAGAGACAGTATTCGGCTGAAGACTTTGAATAGACGACACCAAACTTCCAGTCTCGATTTTAAAGTTAGAAAAAAGTACAACATACGAGAAATTTCCAGTCACATTCGCAGTAGTAGTAGGATTTTTCAGTCCCATCACCCGTAAAGAGAAGAAAGTCCCTGCAGGGCATGAAGAGCTGCAAAGACTTACCTTGAAACTTCGAATACTTCCATTAACACCCAGTTCATACGAGCAGTCAACAGCTTTGCCTGAAGACAAGCAGGTCACTGAGGTGGAAGGAAAGACCAGAGACCCTGGAAGGACTATCTGCACTGTTGAACCTGAGACGTAGTCGACTAATGAAGTGAAGGACACTGATAATGAACTGTCCAGTTGCACTGTGTCCCCTGCTCTTGAGATCTGCCCTGATGAGGACCTTGTTGATAAGCTCGGCTGGAATTGCCCGGCATTTGTCACTAAGTCAATCACTGCAGACATTGAAGGGTTGTAGGTGTAAATCCTTATTTGCGATGATAATGATGGGTCTAAGTACATCGGGTTACGCAGACCTGTCAGGTTTAAAGAAAATGATGTTCCACTTTTACAGCAGTTGTTGCAGGATGTGTCTGTTGAAGAACACCATTCTTTTAGGATTAGCTCTTGAGTGTCTGGGTCTTGTGATGAGGACTTTGAACAGAGGTTTGTGTTTGAACTTGCCTCCGTGCATTGGATACCGGATGTTTCTTGGAATTGATCTGATGGAATCACTAGCTTTATATAGGCTCCTGATGGAATTGAGGTTGATGTTGTGAAGGTTAGTGTGAATGGACCTGGGTCAGTCACAAACTCCGAAGCACGATTTTTGCTCTTAACAGAAATCAAATTAGGATTAGCAGTAAAGTTAACAATCTGTTCATTCATACAAATAAGTGTATTCGCCGAAGTATACAAGTAAAGTTTCAAGAACTCCGTAGTCTGATTATTCGGAGGGTTGATAATACTAGTAAACCGAATAGCAACAGTTTTATCAATTTGAGTCACCAAGTTCGAAGTAAACTGATTATTCGAAACAGAGCAACTAAGTGAAGGCGACGTTCCAAGTCCTCCTGCATTGATGCAAGCTGAGTTGCTTTGAACAACATAAGTCGAAGGAAAGACCAAAGTGAAGTAAAACTGACTCGTATAAGAACTATCATAAATATCATTCGAGAAGTAAAACGCGATTTGAGTTGATGCCAAAACAAATCTATTCACCGGGATATACCCCGTCAAAGTAATCGCACAAGGATGTATCGCACTTATCATAAAAGTCCCTTTTTCTATCAACTCATTCGATGAAGTCGATGAAAAGATAGAACCTGAAGAATATCCAACAAATCGAGGGTTCTTCACCTGTGATATATTTAAAAATATCTCAGAACCTGCAGGGATCAAGGATGATGAAAGTCCAGTCAATGTAATTGACTGGCTGTTTATATTAACACCTAAAACTTTAGCCTGTCCTCCAGTGACCTGCCCATAGGCCAAGGTTTCTGCAGCAGTTCTCAGGCTTGAATCTGAAGTAAAAGTTATAATAAGCCAGCCATTTGCAGGGATTATTTTAGATGAGGTAAAAGTTAGACTGTAAGTTGACCATCCTCCTACTTTTAAATTGTCTTGATCAAAACGATTGCTTGTCATGTCGCAAGGGCTGAAATAATTGTTTGCAAAAGTGTATGATATTGAAAATGATGCAGTTGAGGACCCTTCGTAATAACCAAACATTTGGATCGTGCCCATGTTTGAACTTGAATATGCAATGCTGGGGTTTGATACGAGACCCACTTTGAAGGTTATTATCACTTCTATTGTTTTAGGAGTTATTAAGGTCAATTTGTTTGGACCGGTTATTCCGCATTGAGCGTCTAGGTCGGAGTCTTGTTGGTTTATGCTTGGATTTGAAGAGTTGTAGACTGTTGTTATTATTATTTCAGGAACGTCGACCACTGAACAATAACCAGGTAAAGAACCAATCGACCCCTTCAAAGAAAGTGTCGAAGGTAAAACAATTTCAATCTTAAATCTCGCGGGAATTGAAATATAACTATCAGTTAACGCAAGACTAACAGTCAAATTCGTATCAGCCCCAACAGTCTTATTAGCAAAATCAACAGAAGCACTATAAAAAGCAAAAACATTTTGAATTAAAAGGCAAAAACAGCCCGCCAGGTATTTCATTTTTATAACCCAATCAAGAATGAATACTTTTATTATAAATTTCAACAATATTCAAAACGCACTTCAAAACAATCAAGTCCAAATCTTTCCCAAACTCTTTAAACATTTCGAAATATCCACAAGCAACAAAATAACTCGATTTCTCCAAAACGTCTAAAACCTCTTCAAAATTCACAGGCCCGGCCTCTACAAACTCTTCAGGGAAAATTTCTTTTAAATCACTTGAAAAGACTTCTTCCACAGAGAGAAACTCGCTGCAGGTTTCAAGTCCTTTAAACCCGCGGCCAGGTCGAAAGAGAGAAGCGATAAAGACCAAGTCGGCCTTTCGGACTGTTTCTGGATTGTTTTCGCAGGTTAAAGCTTTTAAGATCAGGTCTCCTGTTGACTTTATACATTGAAAATGTTCTTCGTTGATGAGAAGAGCGAAGTTTAAAGCTGCTTCCATTTCAATCACGCCTTGTTTGTTTAAACGTTTTT
Source organism: Stentor roeselii (assembly GCA_006503475.1). Classification (NCBI taxonomy): domain Eukaryota; phylum Ciliophora; class Heterotrichea; order Heterotrichida; family Stentoridae; genus Stentor; species Stentor roeselii. The sequence goes on from RSEH01000031.1 coordinate 141,132, forward strand.
TGTCAAAAATTGTGTTTTTTTCAGCGAATTCGGTCAATTTGGTCATTCGGGCTTGTGAAAGGTTTTCACTGAAGTAGTCTCGGTAGAACTCGGAAATTCGAATCACTGGGACTAGATTGGTTTCGGAAAAATCGTTGAAGTCTGGCATTAGTCCGAGTTTTGACTTGAAAACACTGTCGAAACCTGTTAAGTACATGGAAAGACTGTCTTTTACATTTATAAAACTCGCTTCTTTTATCTTTTTGGAGAGGTTTAAGAATTTTATAAAATTTTTTATCTTGAGAACTGAACTATTTTGCAATAAATTCGCAAGAAAATCGATAACTTTTCGTTGGACTACTTTTTTTAAGGAATTTTTTGTTTCGAATTCAGTGTAAACGTATTCTAATAAGTCTTCTGGAACTTCTTCAGCTTTTATAAGAGAGGTGTAGAAGTTGTTAATAATTTTTACAAGCATTTTTCTGCTCATTTTCTTTCTTTTATCCAATTCATGAAGACTTTTTTTCATAATGAACTCTCGAACCTTTTTACTTTTGACTTTTTTCTGAATTACGATTTTTTCCCTTCTTTGAAAGTTGAACTCTTTGAACTTTGTGGTGGTCGCCCTTCTTTTTTTTTCCATTCTCTTGAAAAACGTTTCTTTTTTTTCACTGTCTCTTAAATGTGCGTCGTCTTTATGCTCGAAATGAAGAGCGACTTGCATTTCTTCTCCTGTCCTTTCGTCGATTTCGTTTATCATATCGTCTTCGTACTTTTTTACTAGCATCTCGTATTTTGTTAACCGGTTGTTTCGAAGAGTTTCTTCTTCGTCTTCGCTTAACTCGAAACTGCTCTCGTTGGTGTTTAGGTTGTCCATCAACTCTTCTGCTTGAAGGGCTTCTCGTTGAGCGATGCTTCTTCCTCGGGCTAGACCTGTGAAGTAACCTGCACTCCAGGATATTATTTCAGCGTTTTCGGGAATGTAACCGGCTTGTTGCAGGTCACGTATTTCACTATCAACTTCCGCACTTGTTTCTTGGTTTTGATTATCGAACACCTGACCGTAAGTCTGAGTTTCTGCGTTGAAATATACAAAGCTGAGCATTGTTTCTTTATCAGATGTCTCAATAGAGGTTTGGATTGATTTGTGCGATTTACAAAGTTCTTCTTGGTCGTCGAGTTTTTTTTTCTCAAGTAAGTGCACGGACTTGAACTTATCGAGAACTTGGAACTCAGACATGATTGCTTTGGCGAGATTTTTGTCTTTCAAAAGGTTTTTGTTATTCAAGTCCATGATGCCTCCCACTTTTTTCTTCAAACTATGAATAATTTTCTCATAGTTTTCCAGATATTTTTTCGGTACCTCCTCTCTAATAATCTTTTCAAGTTGCAAGTCCTTAATCTTAATTTCCTCTTCATTATCCTTCAACCTAGCCTTAAGCTGTATAAACATTACACTCAAAATTTTCTGCTTAGCCTTTTTAGCCAAAGTGACAAATTCCGATTTCTGTTTCTCCAAATCCCTAACAAGTCCCTGAACAGTCCTCTCCGACTTGGCAGCCTGTACAACAAGCAAAACTTCCCAATATCTTTGATACCCAGTGAAAAGTTTATTAACCAAAAGTGAAGTTTCATTATTTCTGCTCCTAATAAGCATCAAAAACTTATTAAGCGCTTCCTTTAAAAAGTCCTCAGCACTTTTAAGTGCTTTTCCCTGTTCTTCACTATCATTTTCAAAGAAACTCTTCTCAACATTCGCTCCAATCAAAGTTTTTTTAATAGTAAAGTCGAACCACTCAGTCAAATGAAGAGCTTCAGACTTCTCCTGGACTGCCTTTTCAAAAATCTTCAGTTCTTCACGAATGCTGAGCCTTACAGGGCTTTGTCCTTGTTGGTTAAACTGTTTCAGTTGGCTTTTCGGGTTCATAAAAGCATTTAAAATATTTTTATTGGCGTGCTTTATTTTTACCAGGTTTCTCAAAAACTTGTCGGTCGCTGATGGACTTATTAATGATGAGTCTGAGGTTTTTAAATTTGCTTTTGGACTTGATAAACTTATCACGTCAGCTGATAAACCTGATGGACGGTGAAGGGGAACTTTTGGAATTTTTAAAGCGTCTGAAGATAAAAATTGTTTTAGGTTGTCTCTTCCTGAACGACCTATTGATTCTAGGTCTTGATTTGAAGGGTCTGATAGGTTTATGCCTATTCGAGATTTTCTATCAATTATTGGACTCAGAGATTTTATGTTTTTCATAATTTACTTGGGAATATTTAATGATGGGACTGCTGAGGATGACAAACAATCAATATCATTCCAAAAAATAAGATTTTTATTGACTGTTGATACCTACAATTTCCACTATTTTAAAAGTGAACATTAGAAAATATATATCTTTCAATAAACCGTTTCCAACACCTTAAACTAATAAATATGAGATCTTCAAGCAAAGAGCTAAAAGAGCTACTCCCAATCCTACCAAATCAAATCACATTACTCTCCCGAATCCCAATAGCAACATCAGCTCTGATCATAACCTTCACAACCCTTTCTCTCCTTCTCTCCTTATTTTCATCAGGTTTCCAGAATCTCGAGTTTCTTTTCCAAACAAAGCTGATGTCAACAGGTATTTTCCTATCCTCGCCCGGAGGTTTTTTGACAATATTTTCCTTTCATTTCCTTTTAATAACCAAGCTGAAATCATCAGACAGCATTCTTTACACAGGACTTTCATGCATATCAGGTACAATTGGCCAGATATCTTTATTGCTATTATCTTTTTCCATAGCAGAAAAGAATTTCGTAAAAAGTGACTTTCTAGAAGAAGAAGAAGCTCTTGCATTAGCAATTTTTATGATAAGTTCAGTGATCTTCGAAACTTTAAGTCTTAACTTGCTCCTTGAATTCGGAGGGGTTCTGAGTAAAAATGAAAAAACTTGGGTTTGCCTTAAAATCGCTCTTGTCGGAGTTATTCTCTTTGGAAGTTTCTTGCAGGGTGCTATGGCGATTTTACTGCAAGTGATTCAAGAGGCTTGGCTGAGACTTGCCTTTGACATCACTCAATATTCAATGTTTTTCTTACATGCTGCTTATTTCAGCACTTTTTGTTACGATTTGCGAGATATTCAATTAACTGTCGACTTGAAACAAGAATATGAAGACTCTGTCAACATCTCCACTTTTTAGATAATAATAATGAATAAACTTTTAGAAGACCTTGAAGATTCCATCAAAAACAACGATTTTCGGTATTTTAAAGACCTGCTCGATGAAGGGTTGACAGGAATTTCATCGATAACGAATGAGTTCTCAGAGAATCTTTTTCATATAATTCCAGGTCTCTGCAAAACAGAGAAAATTCTGATCGATTTTGTGAAGTTTTCCTCAGATATGATGAAAGAGCGCTTCGGATGTCAAGCGATGGTAAAACTGATGAACATGAAATCGACAACTGGAGAATGTTGGACACCTCTGCATGTGTCGATCACAAAAAGCAGGAGAGTAAGGAGTACCTAGAAAATGACAAAAAAGTACTTGGAACTCGGCGCTGACCCAAGAAGTAAAACTGACTTCGGACAGAACAGTCTTCATTTAGCGGCAAAGTCCAGCATGTTTTCTATTCTTTTACTTTTGGTGAACTTGCATGGTTTGAACCTTCATGCAGTGGACAATGATGGCTTGACTCCTCTTCAGCTTGCTATTCAATCAAATCATGAAGAAATGGCTTTACTTATTCTTTCTTTATCTAAACAGTCAGATGACAGCAGAGCAAGAACATTAGGAATGGCAGTAAGAACTGGAAGTTATCGAATAACTCGACATTTGTTGGTACATAACCGATACGAGTCCTTTGAAATCATTGAAACCAGCAAAAAATGTGAAAATAAAGACATTGAAAAACTTTTAGTAAGATAAAAACAGAGAAAAAAAGGAAATAAAGCAAAAAATAGGTGGAAGTTTTGGCTGCTACTTTTTGGGATTTTTACTAAAGAGTCCTTTCGATGGGAACAATTTATCTTAATTCGTCGAATTCAGCATGAAGAAGAATTTTTAATCATTGAAACCATTATTCAAGCTGCTTTGATCGTCGGTGCCATCACTTCTCTTATCGTCGTCAGAATGAAAGACCCAGGATTTGAAAATAAAGGCGACTTGACTTTATCAGTACCCGTCATTCAGGAGCTTTACGAGAAGTACCGGCCGGAGTTCGTCTGTCCCTACTGCTCAATAAAAAAACACAAAGACACCCGACATTGCGTCATTTGCCAGAAATGCGTCAGAAAACACGACCATCACTGTAAATGGATAAACAACTGCATAGGGCAGAAGAACTACGCGAGTTTCATTAGTTTTCTCATCTTTTTCGCTGTTGATATCACTATCGACACTGCAATCTGCACTTATGATATCGCTTATCATAGAAAAGATGAATTAGTGCATTTTTACAATTTTAAAGGGAATTTTCTTCAGCTTTATCTGCTGATTTTTGGACTTGTTGTAAATTTTTCTATCATTTTTGTACTTTTTCCTGTTCTTTTTAAACAGCTTAAAAATATCAGAAATAACTGCAAAAAGAAGCCGAAAGTGCAGAAAAAATTAATTATTGATGAAAAGGAGTTTGGGGAACCTTTTAATGATGAAGTTTCGGATACTGCTTCTATGTTTTTAAAGGAATCTGGAGATAGAGAAAGTCTTTTAAGTGTTTAGTTAACTAGGATTTTGTGTCGACTGATTTGAAGTTATTGTTTTGAACGGCGAAGATTATTTCTCGAAGACGGTTGTTTGGGATCAGGGAATGAATGGTTTGCCCAGGTGTCTTGCAGAGAGGGCAGTGATATTGAGAAGATATTAACAGCTGAGACGCGCAGTCATAGCAATAAGAATAATTACAACACCTGGTGATAACAGCCATTCTTGGAGCATTATGACAATACGCGCAAGCGAGTTCAGCCGGTATTTTTTTCACAGTTTTCCTTAAAGAATTAGTAAAATCTGCATGATCCTCAAGACGGATGAACCTTTGTCCAGATGAAGATTCAAGCATGGTTTCAGGTTCTTTATCAGTGGCTTTGCTAACAGCTTGAAGAAAAGTGGTCGGTATTCCTGAAGGTCTTTTGGACTTTTTAGAGGTTTGGTCAAAGTTTGGGTTGCCATTCGTCGGGCAGTACTTGATGAAGTGTCCACGCTCATTACAACGATGACAAGTATAGTTAGGTCCCGGCTTAGGTTCTGGTATTTTTCCACTTGACAAAAGAGGTTGCATGATGACTGCTTTGATTCTGTCTTCTTCAGATATTTCCATCATATATAAAAAAACCCCAAAAAACGAACAAAACCAAAATTCTTCATCACTAAAAACATTTAATCAACTCATCCCAAACTCACTAAAAAAAAATCATATCCCAAAGTTCAAAACCCTGAAAAATCATAAAAAATCCAAAAAACCTAAAAAATCCGAAAACCTCAGCCATTTCCATCCAAACCCGACATCCAAATAAATGAAAAACCCGACAACGCCTCGTCGTTCCAATCGAAAAAAGCCGCTAAAAAGCGAGAATCCAAAAAGCATCTGCATTCCAGTTCCATCCAAGACCTTAGTAAAGCCAAGCCACACACAAGAAGAAAAGACTCGAGTAATGACAAGTAATTTCAACATATACAAAGAGCAATCAAGTCATTTCCAACTAACCCAAAGCCAATCTTTATTTATCCTGCGACTTTCAACATCAAAATCGATTCCTCTTCAGTTTTTTTCAGTGCCAGTCTTTAAACTACTGCATCAAACCACATGTGAGATGATGTTAAATGAAATCGAGTTAGTCCTTTGGGGTATTTACCTTGACCGGTTTGTATGGCGCGAGGTGGTGAATCATTTGAAGCTGATGCTTTACATGACTGCTTTCGCAGTCAAATCTTACATGGGAAGTGCAATAGAGCCTTTTTCAGCTTATCTTTCATTCAAATTTCACAACTTTTCAGCTTGTTTCAACAAGTGGCTTGTGAATGCGAAGCCAAGACTTGCAGTTTCTCCGAAAGAACTGAATAAAAAGTTCAGTCTTCTCAGTAAAAGAATAGGTTTAAACGAACAGTCTTTGTTAAATGTGAACTTTTTAGTTGATGAAATACTTGACAAGGCTCCTCCTTATTCACAAGATAAGAACTTGAAAGTTGATTCAGCGTCTTCTTCACTTCAAGGTTCTTACTTTGATCCGAACTTGCCCTGTGCAAGTGTTTCAGTCGCTGATATTGAAGGAAAAGAAGTTTTAAGTGAAGATGAAACCCAGCCTCCTGCTTTAATGGTCAGAATGGACTCAGTCTTTGCTTATCCCTGCAAAAGTGAGATGAACGACGCGGGGAATATGAAAATGAGTTTCGATGTGGCGAACTCTTGGATGCTGGAAAACTTGGAACATGGAAAAGAAACAATTGAAGAGGAAAACTTGCCGCAGTTAACTGGAGAAGTTTCTTTTTTCACTCTTTATATGTCTCAGAGCTAATAATATTTAATGTACACCTGATAATTAGAATACATTAATTAGAAGTGAAGTACTTTGAACGGAAAGGAATCGGCTTGAATTCCTTTAAGTCGATTATTTCTCGGTTTTCTATTCGAGATTTCAGATACTGCAAATGTTTTAGTTCTTCGTAGGCGGATTGGACTTTAAGCTCGGCTTTTTTTATGTTTTGGTTGATGTTTTTAGCTTCTTGTAATTTTCGGGATTTGAATCTTCTCCATGCGTTTTGGATTTTTAAGGCTGCTGAGGTTTTTGGGTCTTGGTAGTCTACTTGTACTGCGACTTCTGTACGGGTTATTACTTTTTTCTTGGATTTTAGTTTTTTGGGTCTTGATTTTGATAGAGAGATTTTGTTGGTTTTGGTATTGCTCATTCTTAAAGGTGGTGAAAGTCCATGAAAAGTTTTAACAAGTCCAGCATTACCCCATCTTTTACTAATTCTCGAAAAAGTACTTGCATAAGTATCCGTACTTCTATCTAACTCCGACTTCAATTTTTTCAAAGCACTAGTCGCAGCAGTAGAAGTCCTAATACTCCTCCCAGGGCTACCCCTTCCCCTAACAGGACTATTCCAATCCCTCTTCCCCCTAGGACTAAAACTCTGCAATTCTCCAAGATTTTCCTCAATTTTTACCGTTAAAAAGTGAGTAGTTCCAAGAAGTTCCCTAGAAAATCTGCATCCAGCTTCTAAAATAGTCCGACTTTCACTCAACCTTCCCAACTTGCGATATTCAGCCGAGGCATTAAAATGGGCAGTGACAAAAGTTTGAGCAAGTCCAGGACTTGAGGTGTGAAAGCCCTTTAACATATGAATGACTTTCAAACAGTTGTCAAGTGCGCCGAGATGATTTCCCAGTTGTGATTCAGTCGCACAAAGGTTCAAATGAGTCGCTGCCAAGTTGCTCAAGTCATTTAAGTTGGCCTTTTCGACTTCTAAGGCCTGGCCGAGGTAGACTAGAGCTTTTTCAGGTTCGTTTAGTGACTTGTAGTAACACCCTAGGTTGTTTAAAGTGATTCCCATGAGTTTAGAGCAGATTGATAGAGAAGATCCTCTCATTTTTGACTTGGCTTTGTTGAGGTATTCAAGGGATGTTAAGTAGTCGCCTTTGTTTAGGTGAAAAATGGCTTGTCGGTTGTAATGTAAAACTTTTTGTTCCATAGTAGATTTGTTTCCATTTAACAGAAATGAGGTGGGAGTCGAGGTAAGGTACCTGGGGGAAGAATAAGAAAGAAAATTCACATTATTATTGAATAGTAAGCATCTTTGAATGATGAGGTTTATCAATCTTCTTAAAAGATAAAGTTATCCTTTATAACCTTCCAGGTATTCAATCCTCCATTTATCCCCAGACACTTAAATCCAGAATTTAATTGGTCAGATTAAAAGCTAATTAAAACTTAACTAGTGAACTTGGTGACTGCCTTGGTGCCTTCAGACACAGCATGTTTCGCAAGTTCTCCAGGTAAGATCAATTTAATAGCAGTTTGGACTTCCTTGCTCGTAAGAGTATGTTTTTTGCTATACCTGAGGAGTTTCGTGGACTCAGTTGACATCCTTTCAAAAATATCATTGATAAACGAGTTCATAACACTCATTGACCTTTTAGATATTCCAGTGTCAGGATGCACTTGTTTGAGGACTCTGTAAATATACAAAGAAAACGTCTCTGCTCGTTTTTTCGCCTTTTTCTTCTCAACAATGGCAGCTTTTTGAGCTTTGGTCTGACGCTTTTCGACGACTTGTTTTCTACCCGCCATATTATAGGGCCCTGTTTAGATTTACTAAATTATTTTGAACCCGTTGTTTTCCATGTGAATTGGAGGGCAGCCTAATGCTCTTAGGGTTATTGGAAGGATCAGGCACCAGAGACAGATTCCTACTCCGAATAGAATCTGGTTTTTACGAAGACATTGCAAGGTGTTACTGCAGCAGGACTTGGAACTCTCTGATGATGACTTGTCCTTGCTTACCTTGAAGAGCATTGATAAGATTATGTAGATCCAGTAGAGACTCACACCGTATACTCCGGAAACCATGAATTTTAATAACCAGGGAAGGTCGTATTGGTAAACGTCGTAGTTCACTATGGTGCCCAGCAAACCACTATCTAGATGTTACCGGTTAACGATAAAGACTACTGCGAAGCTGAATTCAATTATCTTGTAAAAACTGGAATCTTGCATTTTATGGCCTTTGAGGATAAGTCTTGCCTCCATGAAAGGGTTGGAAAACTCAGTTAGGAATAAGCAAAGAGGACCTAAAGCTCCTGCCTGGTCTTGAATGAGTAGACAGACTCCTCCTGCAATGACGAATAAGTGATGGATACGCATGGGCCAATCATGTAAGTTATAGATCTCAGCATAGAAAAAGTCGTAAACAAAGTACCCTAAGGAAAACCCGAGTGTCCATATCTGAAGATAGTCGGTAGGTGCAGTGTAATCAATCCCATTGCTATAAATGTACGAGACAATGCAAAGAGTAATTGCTTCAATCGAATGGATAAAAGAAACCCACTGTCCGTAGTAATCATGTCTCTGTTTGCGGTCCATGTGCATAGGAGCTTCAAAAGTGAACCTAAAGACTAAATTAATGACAGAGAAAGTGATTACACCAGCAGTCATTGGCACTGAGCATCCCAGGTCTTCCATTTAATAAAACTTAATCAAATCCAACCAACCTTCCATTAAATCTTAAACCCATTCCAACTTTCTTCCTTTTCCTTCCCATTCCTATTCCACCAAAAATTTCATATTTCTTCAAATTCAAATTCAAACCTTCTTCATATTTCGTTAAATAATGGGCTGTCAACTTTCAAATCCAGAAGAAATCTGTGAAATCGACCTAGAACATGACTTGCCTCCAACAGTGATCTCAAGTCTCAACGCTTCGACGATTCCATCACTTCCTTCATCAAATTACAAGCAAAAGCACTCGATTTACACCCATTCTAAATACTTGAAACTAAAGTCTTTAGTTACAACCTGCCTTGAAAGTCTTTTCAACTTTTCAGACCTGATGAGGATTCTTGACTACTGGGAAGACCTGGTGCTTAAAAAGACTGAAGAACTGGTGCAAGTATCTGAATTATCTTTTTCTATAAATGAAAGTACTAAACCTGAAGTTTTAATTTCGCTTCAAGTTGACGGGCTTAGGAAATTTGATTTTCTTCAGAAGTTTTTAAAGAAACTTAAGGAAACTTGTGGATTTTTAGGACTTTCTCCTGATGTTGTTAAGGAAAATCAAGAGTTTATTCAAGACTTGACTCCTCTTACTGTCCATTTTTACCTTTTGCTTGGAAAAGAAGTGGATTTTGGAATAGGTGTTAATAAAGCGATTGATAGGAAAAATTTTTCAAGGTTTTTGCAGTATTCTGCTGATCGCAAAACTTTAACTCAGTGGAGCTATGTCGGAATCATGCCTATTCCTGTTTCTATGAACTTTTCATTGGTCAAACAGGCAAAGTCTTGCAGTTTTTATATTTTTGATGGAGAAAAGGATCAGAACTTTTCGAAGGCTTTTGCGATTTTTGAACATCTTGGAGCTCCTGTTGATGAAAAAGTGAAAAAAGCGTTTTGGGCTGCCAGAAGTGCTGAAACTTGTTGTAAGGTCTGGCTTGAGTCAGAAAAAATTGTTGAGGTTGCTGTTGAAGTTAACCAGTTGCCTTGGCAAGACTATCTAAATATTTCTGAGCTCCTTTCTGTAGAAGTTCGAACAAAACAATCCAATTACTCAGAAAAAGTAGCGCTACAGCTAGACAAGCATGGTTTAAACCTTGTAAAGTACTCAGATATTTAATTAACTTAATAAGTTATAACTCGCCCTCAAAATGTGTAACTTGTGCAGAATTGAACTTATAAAGAAGAAAAACCAACTTTTTAATTCCATCTGGGGCAAGACTCTCACCTTTTTCAGCTTCTTTAACCTGACTCATTTTCTGCAGTTGGTCCACCTTTTTCAAATAATTAATCTTCAAACTATTCAACTCATTTTTAATCTTATCAAGTTCATTCATCAATTTTTCATTCTCGTTTTTTCCCCTTTCTTGTTCATTTTTCGCCTTTTCAAGTTCAATCCTCATACTTTTCATACTTTTCTTACTTTCTTCCAATTCAACTCTCGTTAAATTGCTATTATTTAATATTTCTTCTTGACTTTCAATCATTTCTTCAAGTTCTTGATTCAGTTTCTGAACCTCTAAATTTTTTTTCAAGTCCTCATTTTTATAATTTTCTAAAATTTTTTCAAGTTTTTTCTGATGATTTTCATTCAACTCATTAATTTTCAATTCAGCTTTTCTCAGATTTTCTTGAAGTTCTTTCCTTTCAATCTCTAAATTCCAGATTTTTTTCTTAACCTGTATAACTTCATCAGCATAATTACTAAAAAATCTTTGAATTTCAGAAGTTGAGACTCTAGAAGCCTGTGCCAAGTTAACATTTTCATACAATTTTACAATTTCCTTCAAAGACTTGACTTCGAATTTCAAGCAATCAACCATTTTTTCAAGACTTTCCTTTTGAGCACTGAGCTGAACAACAACATCCCTGACCCTGACAATTTCTTTCCAATATTCCAAGACCTGAAAGCGATTTTTATCTAAAGTTCTTCGATATTCAGCACAAGTTATTTGCAATTGATGTAAACAAGCTTTAAGTTCATTTTTTTCTTTATCATCCTGCTGAAGTCCAGTCCTTTCAACTCCATTCTTCCCTTTAACCTCATCCTTAAAAGACTGAAGGACTTTATCTTGCCTGGCAATAACTTCATTAGCCATAAGAAGTTGTTTTTCAAGTCTTGCAACTTTTTCATCATTCCAAGAAGATTCCGTAAGTTTTTGCGAGACGAGGTCAAAAAACTGTATTTTTTGACTAGAAGTTAAAAAAGGGTCTCTTTTATAAGTAAGTAAAAAGTTTTCTTGAAGAGCATTCATCAACTTCTGGGTGAGGTAAGACTTTTCCTTTCTCAACAACGAGTTTTCACTTTTTAGGTCTAAGACGAGGTTGTTGGTGAACTCGTTTGGACTACTTGCAAGGTAACTTCGAAAGGAATGGGATAAATCGTTGTAAGACGTGAGAAGGTCCTTGATGTCGATGAAGGACTCAGGAGCTGAATTCGGCTCTGACTGGACTCCAGGGTTTTCCGATTCAAAGCAGGGCGGAAGAGAGGTTTGACGAAGATGATCAAGAGCTTTTCGTTCAGCCTCGTTTAGAGCTTGTTCGCTTTCCATTTATGAAAAAGATTAAAATCTATTAAAATCTCTTCCAAGTTAAAATCTTTTGCTCGGAGTTGCTGCGACCATGAGTTCTGCCAGTGCTTGACTTTTGAAGGTCTTTTCTTATAGTCACTACCTCTTTTTTTAAATAAGGAGAAAGACTCATCTTGCTCACCTCGCCGTCGCCCATCGACTTTCGCTCGCTTTTTACATCAGAACGATCTTTTAAACTTTGTTGAATATTTTTCGCATTCCACTTTTTTTTTATTAACTCGATGCTGGCAGAGACAGTCATTTTTTCATTTACTTTAGAAAGTTTGACTAGTTCTTTTTTTACATTTTCACATTCTCTTATTTTTTCTTCAAGTAAAGTTCGAAGTTTTGAGATCTCGATTTCGTTTTTTTGGAGAATTTTGTCTTTTTTTTCAATGATTTCTAGAAAATTTTTTAATTTTTCATCAAATTCTTTCCGAATTTTTTCTTGATCTGGTTGTTTTTTAGAGAATTTTTCTTCAAGTGAACGAATTAACTGCTTGTCATTTGTTTCAGTTTTTTCGAGGTCGTCAATGCGCTGCTGGGTGTTTTCAATGTGAAGCTTTAACTGATGTTGGACCCGAATGTGTGTCCTTACCTCGGCTTCAAGTTTTTGTAGAAGAGACTCGAGTTGATCACTGCGTTGGGCAAGTTCTGCCTTGTCAGAAGTTTTGAATTCTTTTTTGAATTTCAGAAGGGATAAAACCAGGTCTTTGAAGTTTTCTAGGGTCTCTGATGAGTCGAGTTCTTCGAGGGTTTTTGACTCTTCGGAAGTTATGCTTTCCCCGTCTAGGTCACAGTTTTGTTTGAATGCGTATTTGAATAGATCGTGTAAACCTTTTTCTATATTATGTAAATCGATTGATAGTTCCATAACTGTTTATTTTGGATTTTTTCTTGTGAATTTTAAGATCAGGTTGTAGGAGATGGGGTTATAAAGATGGGACTTTTGGGGTTGGTTTGGAAGATGTTTTTATAGTGAGTGATTTATTGGTTATTTAAATAAGATGAGGACTTTGGAACATTATTTATTTTAAATTTATTGTAACTTAGAATAATTACTACCCAATTCTTATTTTATTTAAAATCTTACTTATTCCAACCTCTCATAATTTTCTATCTTTTCGCTGAATCCTCTATTATTTCTTCACATTCAAAAAAGACCACCCATCCACCCTTTGCGCAACTTTTTCATCATCAAGTTTTCCAAAAATCTTCTCTAAAGTCACTCCTTTAGGAACCCTTCTGACAGGTTTTGCAGGAGGAGGTGGAATTTTTTTCGCCAAGAAGTCATTCCAATCGATTCCATTGAAAAAAGGATGCTCTTTGATTTCTTCAGCGTCTTTTTTAGTAGATCCAAGTCTTTTAGTGTTATCGCGATGCAAAAGAGCTTTAATTAAAGATTTCGCTTCTTCTGTCATGTTTTTGGGTAAAACGAGTTTTCCTCTTTGAATGTTGTTGAAGAGTTGTTCTCTGTTGTTGGAATAATAAGGAGGCGTTCCGACTATTAGCTCGTAAAGAACTACTCCTAATAAGTACCAGTCGACTGTTCGGTTGTGACCTGTTCTTCTTAGCATCTCTGGAGCGAGGTATGCGACTGAACCGCAGAAGGATCGTAAAAGTTGACCTTCTTCGCAACCTTCTTTGGATAAACCGAAATCTGTTAGTTTTGCGTGGCCTTCGTTGTCAAGGACAACATTTTCAGGTTTCAAGTCCCTAAAAACAATTCCATGTTTATGCAGCTCTTCAAGTGCAAGTAAGATTTCGACAGTATAAAACCTAGCTTTTTCCTCAGTGAAATGTTTTTCCCTAGCTAAATGAGTTCCAAGGTCTCCACCCGGGCAATACTCCATAACAAAAGCAAGTTTTTCAGGAGTCTGAAAAGCATAATTAAGCCTGACAATATAAGGATGATTGATAGCCGACAGAATATTCCTTTCAGTAAACGCATACCTGACCAAGTTATTCCCAAGCACCTTATCCTTTCTCAGCACCTTAAGTGCAAACTGTTCACCAGTATCAATCTTTTCAACCAAGTAAACCTCTCCAAAACTTCCTTTCCCAAGTTGCAAAAGTCCTTTAAAATCTCCAGGATTAACTTTCGAATTAGGAATTTCCAATTCTTTCTTCAGTCCAAGACACAAACTTCTAGCTCGAGTATTCGGTTTCTGCACATTTAAACTATGCAGACTTGGTTTTTCTTTAAAATTTTTCACTTCTTTATCATCAGGTCGATGAGCTGCTTTTTCAAGTAACTTATTGATATGGTCCTGTCGGGAGTTATGCATATAAGAGCTATAAAATGCCGTCCTTGAATACCCAGTAGTCTCTAAGTTAATCCCGTATTTGCTGCAATGGTCTTTAAAAGCTTGAAAAACTTCGAAAGAAACAGCCAAATCAGCTGAAGTCCTTCCGAGATGATTTTTAATTGAGAGGTCAGGCTTTCTGCAGAGTAGCCACTTGACTAGTGAGAGGTGTCCGTTGATTGAAGCGAAGTGAAGGCCAGTGTTGATTTCAAAGTCCACTGCGTTGATATCTGCACCTTCACGAATCAGCACCTTGACAACAGGCAGGTGCCCGTGAAGGCAAGCCAGGTGTAAAGGTGTCCGGTTCATTGAAGTCCTCGCGTCGATGTCGGTGCCTTCGCCTTGGAACAACAGGACTTCGCAGGCGTCTTTGAACCCTTCACTTGAAGCGATGTGAAGCGCTGTCCAGTCGTTTAGACCTTTCGCATTCGTTTGAGCTACAAGGTCATTGTACATCTCTCGATCTAAAAGCTCTTTACATAGGTTTATATCATTTCTTTCTATCGCTTCCCATAACTTCGCGTTCATTAAACGCTTTTCTTTGTAAAAAAGCTCTAACTCACTTTGCTTATTTTCAAGGTTTAGAACTTTCGCTAGTTTTTGAGGGTAGGACTCTTTGTTCTCGTCTCGCACGTCAAGTTCTTCTCCTGTGTCCAGGTTTTTTATGATGAAAAGACCTTTAGGAGTAGAACAAGATGGAAAAAAATCGAGACTGTTTGTTTTTGTGTTCATTTTTCAAGTTTATTGTTGGAGATTTTTAGAACTTCAAAAAAAAATCATTAAAATTTTCAAGAGTTAAAAACTTGAAAAATTTAAGAAAACTGTTGATTTCTTTAAAATACCTCGAAAACCTAATCATAATGATTTTTCATATTTAAGTAATTTGAAATGGAACGAAAACTTGAAGAGTCCAACAAACGTTATTACAACCCAAGCACCAAGTCACTCATGGAAGCTGTAAAAAAACGCAAATTGATTAAAGGGACTGAAAATATTCTTCCGTCCCCTGGACTTATCGGCCCTGCAGTGAATGAAGCTCTGCCCTGGCCAAAAGAATTCGCTTCAGAAGACTTTGAAAGTCTGACAAAGCTCGCGATTTTAGCTGAACAAGAACGAAATGTGAGAATCAACAAAGTCACTTATGAGACTGTTCAAAAAGGGTCAATAAAAGAGATAATCAAGGCAAGTGATTAATTATTTCAAATAGATACCTTTTAAAGGAAAATGTTTACTTCTTTAATTTCATCGCTTCTTCACGCCATGACTCGGAAAATTCGTCGATTTTTTGCATGAACTCTTCGTGGAAGTTGGATTTTTCTGTTGTTGATAAGGGAAGACTTGGAACTTTTCCATCTTTTGATGAGATTTTTGGAAAGTCTGAGGAAAGGTCGGATTTTGTCACTCGTTTTAAAGTTTTTAGAGGAAAATGAAGGTTTTTTGGAATTTGATTTAGGAATTTTTGAGAAGATCCTGAAAGGTTTTGGGAAAATATTGAGTCGTTGAATACATTTTTATCTGGAAGAAGATTCAACTTAACGACTTTACCGGGAACTGGCTGTTGAAACTTGTTTTTGATTTCGAAGGAAAGGTCACCGATACGGGTTGAGTCTAAACTTTTTACGTGTTTTTGGTAATTTTTTATGATTTCTTGAATTTTTGAAAAGACTTCGGAAAATACTCGAAAAGTTTTACTGGCTTCATCCAAAAACTCGACCAACAAAAAAACCTGGTTATCGATATTTTTTTCCATTTCAAGTTTTTTCAGAAATCTATCAAAAACATTCAAGTCAAAAGGATAAGCAGAGTTTTTATTGACAATATCTGAAATAGTTCTTGTATGATTTGCAAAGTCATTGTTTTTCGAAATAACAATTCGATTCCTAAGGTTGATCTTATGATAATTTTGTGACATTGTTCCCGTTGGAGTTTCTTTGAGTTTCTCATGGTTGAGTTCATTGACTTTGACTTGAGTTCTGGAAGCTTTGAGGCATCTAGATTCGTTGCTGAATGACCTGGCAAGGCTATGGACTGGGTGATTATCTGCCAATGACATACTTTTATTAAGTAAACCTTATCGATCTTTACATAAATTTACGTTTTGGCACTTTTTCGGAATATGCTGAAATGTTCTATTAAACCAAAAGAGTAAATAATTAAAATCTAGAAAGTTTTTACTTGTTTAAAAAAGACTCCTGGTTTAACTAGTTAATAAAAGGCTGTTTGAAACAAGATCATCTAGAATAAATAAAAATTTATCGAAAACTATGAAAGTCTTTATAAATTTTAAAAAGAATTTTTTAGTTTCTTGGCAAAATGGAGAAATGAATGACTTAAGACTATATCCCAAGAGTTTAACGAAAAATTCTTAAAAACTTTAGAAATAATTAAATATTTTAAAATACTTAAACATCTATATCTTCCAGAAAGTAACCTCCTTGCACGGCCTACAAAAGTAAACCAAATTTCCTAAAATTCCTTTAGAAAAAGGTGATTTTTCCTTGTTTTCCAAATAATAAATCTCCTTCCATTTGATGATTTCAAAGGTAGTAACTCCAGCACAAGCCAGGTAAAAATGATAAAACCACAGAAAACTAAGTAAAATTCCAATCAAAAAAGGGCAAAAACTTGCTAAAACCATCAAATAATTCTCATTCCAAAACTCCTTCACCATCTCTTCCCTATGAATCCTCGAAACAATCAACGAAAACGTGAAAAAACATTCAAAAGTCTGTACAAAAACAAACCAAAAGAAAAAAAACTTGTTTTTTTCTCCAATACAATTATCAACAAAAGGACAATGATGATCAAACAAAGCAATACAAACTCCACATTGTTTGCAATGTCGAGCTCTTAAAGGCTGATCATTAAAACAAGCTGTACAATAAACATAATCAAAATTTTCCACATTTTTTTCCTTTCCCACTCCAAGATTGACTGAAACTTCAGCAGAAGGACTTTCAAGTTTCATCGATGGAGGGTCTTGACTGACATCTTCAGATTTTTTCTCTTGTTGCTTGTTTTCAGGGACTTGCAAATGTTGTGTTAAAGAAGGCTCTTCCTCGTCTTGGATTATGTCAAGATTGATGCTCACTGAATCAACTTGGCTGTCGTGTTGATGAAGACTTTCTGATATCGGGTTGCCTTCGAATACTTCGCCTTCTGCCTGGTCTTTGCAGTCAGTGCCTTTGTTTGTCTTGTGAAGTCCTGAAGCCGCTGTCAAGATAGAACCGAGAGAAGACTGTTGTTGGTGAAAAGTCACTTCAGGCTTCGTAGTCGAAACTCCCTTCAAATTAGAAATTTTTCCTGGGTCTGAAAAGGATGTCAGGAAATATAGGATGAATGAAACTCCTACTGTTAACCAGTAGAGGTAAAAAGTAATTGAATCTGGTTTTCTTAATGTCGGTAATAAGAATGTCGTTCCTGATATATGCAACAAGTGGAAAAGGGTCATGATTATTCGGGCTTTCATTAGAATTATTATGAAGAGAACAGGATTAAGATGGATGAGGATTTTTTTTTGGATTTTTTATGGGTTTTGGAGAAGTGGGGATGAGAGGGTTTTGGAATAGCTTTTAGGGGTTTTAGTGGATTTTTATTGGAATGGTAGAATTTTTTTTGTGATTGTTTTAAGTTGGATGGGATTGGTTTTGATGGAGATTTTTGAAATGATTAGAAGGATCTACTGGCGGTTTGAGATGAAAGTGATTGGATTAGGTTAGAAAGGATTTTGAAATCGCTCTGGGATGGGTTATATGGAATTTTTTTTAGGGTTAACTGATATGCTCATAGTTTTTAGTTATTGATGGTATTTCGAACATTGATGATTTAGATAGGAAAATTATTATTGAATATACTTGGATTAGTAAGAAATGATGTTGATTTTGCTATTTTTTGCAGGATTCAACCGACTTTAGCATTCATTTTTGTATTTTTGATGTAATAAAAATAATTAACAGACTAAAAGATTTGGTAGCTTCTACTTGGACAAGCACTGAGTTATCAAACAGCATAAAAAATTATTCAAATCTAGAAATCAGCGAACTAGTGATAACTAACCAGTCGCAAATAAATAGAAATTTTATTTCCTCAGTAAGTATAAAAATTGCAAATCGAAAAATTTAGAATTTGAATAGACAAAAGTTTCTAAGCTATTGTCATTTATCAAAAATTGAAATCAAACATTATCAAAAACTTGAACTTAGGAATTTTCTATATTCAGTTGAGGTACTAATTGAGTACTTTGTCCGAAAATATTTTATCGAACAAATGGGTGCATTGAATACCTTTTTTGAATTGGAGATAAGAAGAATAACATTTTAATTCAAGGAAAATATACTTCTATGCGAGATAATGGATTTGAAATAAAAAATTTCAATGCTTGACTATTTTAAGTTTGGATACAAAAGAATCAATATAATTTAATTGAATATGATCAATTTATAAATCTAACTTGTAGACTTGAAAAAATCTTATATGATATTAAATTTTTATCATCATCTCTACCAAGAATTAATAAATCTAACTACGATTCAGAATATATAATAATTAAAATACATTTAAAGAATATTCTTTTATACAAAATGTTTAACTCAGTTAAAACTTATGACTTTTTGATAAATTTAAACAATTTTCAATTAGAAACCGAAATAACAGAAAATTTGAAAAACGAGATTAACAAAATCAGTCTCTTCATTCAATATCGAATATCTATAAATTTCTTGAATTCATAGAAAAGCTGCTTCCAGATTACTTTTACTTCAAATTTATCAGCTTATGAAGCAAAATCACTTGTTTCGGAGTTTTATCACTTATAAACTAATTGATTGTATCAGAAGTTGAACCTCAATACTTGAGCACTAGTGTCTACAAATAACCAAATAAAGACTTTTTACTTATTAAGTTGATTTCAGCTATAATCGACCATTATGAGAAGCTCTACTCATGTATGAAAGTATCATTTAAACTAGATCAAGAATTTACTAAGGTGTTCTCTACTGAAGCCTTGATCAAGAACTTGAATAACATGCCCAATAATCAGACAATTATAATCGACATGTTACTTCAAGGGATAATATCTCACACAACAAAACCCTATGAGTTGATTACTTCGAAGTTCCTGAGTCATAAAATAAATTTTGAAGAACTGGAGTTGGAATTTAAAAAAAATTTCTTACAGAATGCTCTAAAAAATCCATTCAGAGAATTTTTGATGCAGTTTTTACCATCAAACTCTCCAGGAATCAAAGAAAGTTTGGAAGAGATGCTAACAAGAACATACATAGTTAACCTGCAGTCAAACATTTCCGGAGTATCTTGATGCGAAAAATTGTTCTAATACAAAAATATGAAGGAAGTTTAAAAAAGTATCAACTTTCTACTTTTTTTTTTCATGAAGCAGCACATTATCTTCAAAGAATCAACGGTACCGTGCTTTGGTGATGCGAATCGATCTTTAGTCCTAACTTGAGTATTGAGTTTGATCCTAGTGAAGATCTTGATGACGACTTTGGCATTTCGAGCAACGAAGCAATTTTTGAAAAAATATTGGAGATTAGAGAAGCAGCAATTAAAACAGAAGATAAAGGGAATATAGCATTAGAGGAGGAAAAAAAACAAGAAATCGTAGAAAAGCAAGAAAAATCAGAAGATTTTGAGAAAAATGAAATTTAAACTGAAAATAAAATCGGAAAACAAATGAAAATGAAGAGAATAAAGAATTGAGAGAAGTTAGTAATAAAAAAAATAGGAAATCTAAAAAATAGAAGGAGGAAAACTTCTAGAAATAACACTTTTTGGTAGAAAGTATAGAAAGATTACTGCAAGTGGAGCTGAATTCTTGATGTCAGACTTGGAAGATTATAGTCTACCGAAATTTAAGTCTGAATTCAGCATATTTAATATAATAAGAGATTCAGAAAACTACCAAAATTTAAGATCTGGAAATGGTATGGAACTTGGTAGTTGTCCAGGCTTTGGGTATTTTCTAATGATGAAAAGAAGGATTATTTAGATATAGTTAAATCTCTTAAAAATAGATATATCAGGACTTAGCTTTAAATATTTCTTATTAATATAAATCATAGAATTAACAAATAATATCTTTCTAGGATTTACGATTTTTTTATTTCATTCATATTCAAACTTAAATTATAACAGAACTCTTTAATTTTCTGATAATTTTTACAGCATTAATAATATATCAAATATTTTATTGCCTTCTTTTTTCTGATTTATAATGCTTACCCTATAGATTTAGTGATTAATATCTTTGAATATGTGATAATAGTGCCAAAAATTTTCAGGAAATATAGTTTGAATGATCTAGAGTCAGGAAGCTGACTTTCCTTCGAATTACAAGAGAAGGTTCAAATACTATAGCTGAATTATTTATGAGATTTTAGAGTAATTATTGTCTAAAATTTACTTTTGGTCTGTGAATACATGCTGTAGATGCTGTATTTACGGAATTGAGAAATTCTGTAACTCGCGCTTAGAAGGTTCTCATCGTTAGCATCAGTACCGATCCATGTTACGTAGATTCGTGGGTCACAGTCCTTTTCTTTTCCTCCCTTACAAAACTTTTCAGCACAAACTTCTTCTTTTTTCCATTTCACACATTTATCACTGCAAATATCACAAAAGTTATCCCATTGGATTTTCTTAACTTTACCACTTTCAAGTGTAACAACAATACTAAAGACAATACCCACATATTTTTCTTTGGTATAAGGTGCGAATTTTGAATAGATCTTTTTACTGTAAGCAACTGAAATTCCTTGATAACTCGTGCAATTTTCGTATTTATTGGAATCCTCATTAGTACTATTATCATTTGAATTGTTTGTCCCATTCCCTCCCTGAAGGAATCTTCTAGATTCATTGCAATAAGACATAACAGTCTTAAACGAATTCTTCAACTTGAGTCCAGAAAACTGGTCAACCTCGACCTCAACAGCCAAGACTTCTTCCATATCCTGCACTTCGATGTCATTAGTTTCAGAGTAGTTAGCAGGATTGATATAAACACAAAGAACCGCCTTATCACCAATTTTATAAGACTTGTCTTTTCCTTCACAGTACCGGGAAGCGACAGCTTGAATGAAAAGAAGCAAAAAAGCCATTTATAAGAAATTCTGTATAAACATTATTTAAATCCTTTTTTCTGAACTTTCATCAAGTCCTCCACAGCAGAAGCCATGCATTTCAAGTACATCAAACTAGTCTTCCCTGCTTTCGACTCAGTCTGAACGGCAGCATCACAAAGGTCCTGAGCCGAAAACGATTCAAGTTCTTCTAAACTGCTGAGATCTGTGAAGGACTCATTCATTTCACCCTTCAAGCAGATTTTTTGCTTCAGGTCTTGAATTGTTTCGAGATACACCTGGTTAGTTCTTTGATACTCTAAAATGCTGCATTGAAGTTGGGTGTTTTGAGCCTTCAAAACAACGATTTCTAAGTCTTTGCTTTCAACTTCTTGCTTGATGTCGCTTTCTGATATTGAAATAGGAGATATTCTGTTTAGTCGAGCCATTAATGTTTCGTTTAAAGCTTTTTCTTCAGTTAAAGAAGAGTCTTTTTCAAGCAGCTGAGCTTTTAAGTTTATGATTTTTTCTTTTAAACTTTCAACTCCTTCAACTTTTGATTTTAACTCGTTTTCGATCTGAAAAAGAGATGAACTTAGTTGCTCGTTTTTTTCCATTAGGTCTTTGAGACAGTTTTCCATGTTTGAATTGGATAGAAGGGAATTTTCGATGATTTTTGGAGACTTTTGCATGATGGTGTCTTTTATTTTCTCTAAGACTGACTCATCCTGGGCTTGAATCCAGTCAATAACATCTTCTAAAATAATAGAAGACCTAAGAAGTCTATTAGAATTCCAGTTGTTTAATTGTTCTTTATAGTAATCCGCACTATTTTTCGAGTACTACCTAAAAATTACATTTTCAATAGCTTGTATATACCCACGTTTTTCACGATCCCAAGCCTGAGCTTTGATTTTCCACTTTTCCTGATTTTTTTCAAGATTTTCTGCTTTTCTCGATAATTTTCCATGACACTTAGGAACTTCTCCAATAAGCCGATACAAGCATTTGTTAATCAAACTGGCCGATCCAGGTCTAGTCAAAGTTTTCTGATTTGAATCCGGAGATTGACTTCGTTTGACTTTCGGAGTAGCGGGTTTGTGGAAACTATTTTCATGAAAACTCATTTTTAAGTAAACCTGACTCTCTTGCCATTGAGTGATTGATGGATATAAATAATGATCGGAAGACTTGCTATTCGGTCAACCAGTTCCATAGCTGACATTATTGCGAACTACAAGCATCTGCCTAATGAAACAGCCCGAGTAGAGGCTTTATTGCAAAACATGTTGTGGGCATTCAAGTACCCTCATGATGGTGAATATTTATCAACATATGGCGAGTGTTCTTCTTATTACGCTCTGGTTGACTTGCAGAAAAGAATGCAAAATGACCCTGTGGGTTCTCAGATTCTTCGAGAAAAGCCCAGGATCAGAAACTGGTGCTTTGACTTTGATCGGCTTAAAGACTTGCCGAGTAATACTGTGGGAAATCATTATTGGAAATATATGACAAGTTATAACTTCCACCCTGAACATCGACCACTTGTTAAACATCTCGGGGACTTGGAACTGGCTTATATTTTCCAGTGGTATAAAGAAATTCATGACTTTTTGCATGTCCTGCTTAATAAATCGTCAACGATTATACATGAACTTGAAGTTAAATGGTTTGAATTTGAACAACTTGGACTTGCTTCGTGTGCAGCCTCTTCGATCTTTGGAAGTCTTTTGGTTCCCATGTCTCAAAAAGTTGAACTTTTCACAACAACAGGACCTGAAATGATAAGACTCGCCAAAAAATCAAAACTCGTTTTGAATGTTTATTGGCCAAAACATATGGAAGACGATGTTGACGACTTCAGACGATATGTTTTTAATGATTAGTTAAAAATGGAAGAACTTGATTTTTGCACTGCTTTTATTTGCGCTAAGGAAGTAATCGATTTGGCTTTAGAAAGATTCGGCGAAGTCATATATAATCGGGAAATCAAATTTAGAGCTTGTGGATTCGGAATTAACTACACTTTAGACTTGATTGTCTCGGTAATTGAAACTGGGTTCATCAGACGTGACTCTGGACTGGACTTGCCTGATGCGGAATTAGAGGAACCTCGTCCTCCGATTAGCGAAAATTGGATGCGAAGTTCGGTTCCAGTTCATAAGAAATTCGTGAGTCCCAAAATAGAAAAACTCGAAACCCAGCCCCCAGAGGTCAGAAGCACAATAAGCTTCAAAACCAGTTTCTACCGTTCGAACACAAATCAAAAACAATTGAAAAAAACCTCTAAAATCCACGAAGAGCCCCTTCCAGAGCCAATGGAAGTCACAGAAGTCCAAATCTCAGACTCTGAAGAATTCATGCGTTTAAAAAAAGAAAGAGACTTCAAAAGAAAACAAGAAGAAAACACACGACTCGAAGCTTTAAAAAAAGAAGACGAAAACAAAAGAAAACTCCTCGCAAAGCAATTCAACGGTAAGATGAAAAACTTCACCTATGACTGTAACGGTAAGATCCTCATCATTAATCCTCCAAAGGTCGAAGCAGACTTGATAGAAAAGGTTGATTTTCAGGTAATCCCTGAAAAACCAGAAGAAAAAATCAAAAGTCTTCCGAGGACCGGCCAAAGCACAAGACTTCCTCAAGAAAGAAAGAAAATATTAGAGCCTATCCTCGAGAAGCCCCTAAATAAAGTCCACAGTCTCAGCATCTTAGAACACATGAGACTCGCTCCTGGTGTCACCATCGGAACCAGCAACAGAGTAGCAAGTACTGCAAGAATTCACGATTTACCTTCAACCCACTTCAAAAGATTCGAAATCCCCGGAACCCAGCCATTAAAAATCCCAGATTTCGAGCCTAGGTCTTTAAAACCTTTAAAACTTGTTGAAACTGTTTCAGAGTCAGTTTTGACTCTTCCGAAAATAGAAAAACCTGAAACCTTTAAAAGTCAAATAAAAACACTTTCAAGGCCGAGTAGAAAAAAACCGAATCAGGTCAAACAGTACTCAAAAGAAATGCATGCTAGTGATAATCTTTCAGACTACGATAAATTTAACCTCGCTATTTTAAATGATTTGAACTGGGGAAGAAACCCTTCGACTAGAAATGTGAAAGTCCCTGCACGGGTACCGAAGGCGATGACTGCGAAAGACGAGTGGGAAATTTATGGATACCTGGCGAAGAAGCCTAAAGACGATCCTTTTATTTCAGTTGAAGAACTCTGGAAACTTTCTTCTCAGAAGAAAAAACCTAGAGACCGCCCGTTTTTAGAGAAAGTTCAAAACAAGACGAAACCACCTCCTCCACCTTTAGGACAGACGATGTTTGTTAATTTGAATGAAAGTTAATTAATCCCATATAAAATTGAAGAAAAATGGATATTTAAAGGTAAAATGATGGAAAAGTTTAGTATGAAGGGCCTGCCAGGCCCGTCAGTTCAAAAACAAGCACCACTCGTGTAAAGTCTGTAGAACTGACATGCGAAATAAATAAAAGTTGAGCCCGAAAGGTGCTCCTTTTAGCAAGGTACATTCCTATTCTCTGAACATTCTTGTTCTTAGACACACCGTACTTGTACATTCTTCTGTATTAAAGTTAATAAATAAGATGGCAGCTTTGATGGACCCTCCTCTTAGCTTTTCTGGAGAATTGTGGTTTAGGAGGCCTTTGTTGCAGGATTCTAAGGTTTATTTATTACTTGATACTGTTACTTGTGTTTTTAAACACTTTAAGAATCGGGATGAGTATATGGATGATGGAATACCTGAATTTCAGTTTGAACTTAGTGAGTTGGTTTCGATTAGAGATACTTCGAATCAGGAGCGGGACATGTTTACAATAAAAACTCGTACAACCAGTCTAACCTACTACGCTGACTTTCGAGATATGACATCAGAGTGGTTTAAAAAGTTCCAGCTTTCTCTAGACTACTACCACATCAGCTTCGCCGATCGTAAACGACAAGAAGAAGACAAACTAAGTAACAACAGCGAGTACTCCGAAGACACCACAACAAACGGCGAAAACTTTGTAAGCGAAGAAAGCTTCGAAGTTCTTCAAGACCTGGGCCAAGGAGGTTTCGGAAGCGTGACAAAAGTTTCAAAAAAAGACACAGGCGAGATATTCGCCTTGAAACGTTTAAACAAAGCAAGTCTTCGTTCAAAAGGAATGATAAAATACGCAATATCCGAATGTAAAACCCTAAAAAGCATCAATCATCCTTTCATAATCAACCTAGAATGGTCCTTTCATACAAAAAATCACATCTGCCTAGTCCTTGAATTCTGCCCTTTTGGAGACTTCGAACCTGTCCTCGACCATTTCAAGAAACTTGAAGAACAAGTCGCAAAGTTTTACATTTGTGAGACGATTCTTGCTTTTGAATACCTTCATTCTAGAAATATTATTTATCGTGACTTGAAGCCTTCTAACTTGCTTCTTGATAAGGAAGGACATATCAAGTTGTCTGATTTTAGTTTAGCGAAAGAAAATGTTACAGTCGAAAATCCTGCTGTTTCATTTTGTGGAACTTTAGCTTATTTACCACCGGAAACTTTGAATAACACTGGAGCGTATACGGCTACTGATGTTTACTTGATTGGAGTTAACTTGTTCTTGTTTTTGACGGGAAAGACACCTTTTTATGATAAAATTAACAGTTTTCAAGATTTTTCTAAAGCGATTTCAACTGCGAAACTCGCTTTTCCACCTGATGTTAAAAAAGAAGCAAGGGACTTGATTTCAGCGATGATGAACAGGAACCCTGAGAAGAGGCCGAGTATTAAAAGTGTGAAGGAACATAGGTTTTTTAAGGATGTTAATTGGGATTTGATGTATCAGAAGACTGTCCCTCCGCCTATTCCTGTTGAGGTACTTGCGAGTATTGTAAGTGCTGACTGTGAATATGACACTGATTTGGGTTTTGTTTAATTGGAATAATAATCATGTTCGAGATAAGGGTTTTAGAATGATTTTAGTTATTGAAGATTATTATTCAAGTAAAAATATTTCTTGTTTGTTTTTATTAGAGTATTATTCAAGTCAAAATATTTCTTGTTTGTTTTTTTAGATTATCTTGATTTTATTATTGATATTATAAATCCCAACGTTTTTATATGATGATTGAGTTAATAATATATGAACATCGACAGAGATAACATCCAGGCCATTGTCAATAACTTAAAACAAAGAATCTCTGCCTTGGAAGACCAGTACCGAAGATTTGTCAAATACTGCATCGAAATGATAAAAAATCACAGACTTATCATCGACTCCGAATTGAAAAACGACCCTAACACCCCAAGAGAGCTGTTGAAACAAATCACCATGCACGGTGAATACCTGGAAAACAGTGTAAAACTCGCTTCAAGTTCAATAAAAGTCCAGGAATCTCTGAAACTTTCCACATTTGAAACCTTTAAATACGAGGTCTTGTTTCTTATAAGCAACCCTTCTGAACATCAAAAAACTGAGCAATTAGAATCCTTGTTAAACGACTTGGAGCAGTTCATCACCACGAATTACATAAAAAAAGACGAATTCATCAGGAAATCTGATAAAAAGCGTACTTTAACCCAAAAAAAACCCTTAAAACCTTCAGATTCCGAAGAAATCAACCATTTAACCTCAACAATTTCAATCTTACAACAGAAAATCTCTCTATTAACCCAAGAGTCATCAAAAAAAGATGAAAAGTTTCAAAAAGTTTTTGAAAAACTTGAAAAAATCCAAAAACTTCAAAAAATTAACACTTTTAACATAAACAACCATTGCAACTCTTTGCAATACTCGAAGGTCCTTTCGCCTGAACCGAAAGGATATGACTCGATGCCTGACATGAGCAACTCGAGTCAAGCATCGATGAGACAAGACGATTCTTTTGATTCAAGAGCTTTTTACTTGATTGTAAGGAAGAAACTTTTGGGACTTTCAGATGTGATTAAAAAGTTCACTCAACAAGCGTGTTTTTTAAGCAAGTATCTTGAACAGAATAGAGAACTTGAGTCTTTTATGCATACTTTCAGAGCAGATACTCAAGAAATAGGAAAAGTCATTGAAGAAATTGTTACGCCCAGGTTTAAAGATGAGGTTTTTGATAAGAGAAAGGAAATTAATGATTGTCTTGGAGTTATTAGGAAAATGAAAAATGAGAAAAAAGCTTATGATGTTGAAATCAAGGCTAAAGAAGCACAAATTGAACATTTGAAAACGGTTAATGAAAATTTGAATCGAGAGGTGAAAAGTTTTAAGGGAAAAGTCATCGCGAATGTGAAGATTATTGATAATTTGCATTTACAGATTGAAGAAAATAATAAGGAATTTAGAAAAATGCAGGAAGAAATGATGTTGATGAAGGATAATAGCCAGTTCTTGAAAGTCACTCGGTTAAGCTTGAACATGTCTGATAAAAGCTCAGGAAACTACTCGATTCGAATAGAAAAAAACTTTGAAATAATGCACTGCTCTGAAATCAGCATTAAAAATGTGTACAAAAACGAAAACCTTATTAGAGAACTCAGAAAAATGTTGAAACTTAAGGAAAAAGAATGTGCTGACAAAGACTCTTTTATGAAAAACTTAGAAAAACAGATGGTTTCGAAAGAATCTCAGACTGAAACCGAAGAAATTGCTGAAAAACTGGAAAAAATAGAAAAAATTGAAAGACCAGAATTTATTTCTATTAAAAATCGATTTAGCTATGAAGAAAATCTGACTCTTAGCAAAAAACTCTCAGCAGCACTCATCGAAAAAGCGAAAATTGAAGAAAAGTTGCAGATAAGCGAAAAACTTGTGGATTCTCTTCAAGAAAACTTGAAAGTTTTACAGCTGAAACCCTTTCAATTAAAACCTGAAACAGAAGACCTTTTAAATCATTTTTCAATTATTGTAACTTCTCAAATCCTCATTCAACCCTATCAAAAAAGCGATGAATTTAAGACCTGGAAAAGAAAAATCGAAGATTTTTCTCAAGAAATCAAAACTTTGAAGTCAGAAAACTCGATACTTTTAATAAACTTTGAAAGAATAGAGAGAGAAAAAAACGAGCAAGAGCTTTTAAGTCAAATTTACCAGGAAAAACTTCAGATTTATTCAAAAGAAAACGAAAAATTAATCAAAGTGTTAAAAAAATACGAAGACGACTCAGCAAGACAAGAAAATTCAATCACGTCTCTTCAAAGAGAAAAAGATTTTTTCCAAGCGAAACTCGAAGAAACCACTTCTCTTTCTTTAGCCAGATCTGAAAAAGATTCAAAAAATCGTCAATTTTCTTTCAATCTTCTTAAAAAAAACTTAGAAAAACTTCTAGAAAATCAAAAAATTTTCATTGAAAAAACCTTGAAACTATTCGAAGCACAAGTCATGAGTCATGCAGTGAAACTTACAAAAATAGTGAAACTTTGCTTAAACCTTTCCTTTAAACACAAGATCTCTGCACAGCTTTCAGCTTCGAATGTAAAGTCACTTAATATGCGGGTGGAGGACAGAGAAAACTCGATTTTGATGTTGAATAGTTCTTTGAAACTAGCGGAGTCAACGATTGCGACTCAAAATGCGAAAAATCTTGAACTGGAAAAGGAAAAAGAGGCTTTACTTGCTAATCGTGTTGAACTTATGAACGAAATTAATGATTTGAATGAGAAGCTTAAACAGAAAAACATTCAAATTACTTCGGAAAAAACGGAAAATATGACTGTGCATGTTGAAAAGTTCAATGATTTCATTAAAAGTTATGAGAGTTCTAAAGATTCTCTTAATTTTACTATTGTTAATCAGGAAAAAATCATTCTGTCGCTTCAGGATCGAATCAAGTCGCTGCAGCAGGACTTGCAAAATGCGAAAGAATCTTTTGATGAACTTCAAATCGAGTTGAAAGAAGGGAAAAAAGAACTGAAAAATGAAAAAAATAACTTGAAAGTTATTGAGAATGAAATGAAACAAGTAAAAAATGACTTAAAAAACACGGAAAATGAGTTAAACAACACGAAAAATAACTTAAAAACCACAGAACACGAATTAAACATATCGAAAAATAACTTAAAACTCTCTGAAAACGAGGTAAAATCCTTAAAAAACGATTTAAAATCAACTGAAAATGAGTTAAAAACAGTGAAAACCAATCTAAAATCTACCGAAGATGATTTAAAATCCTTAAAAAACGACCTAAAATCTACTGAAGATGAATTAAAAGCCATAAAAAACGACCTAAAATCTACTGAAAATGAGTTAAAAACCATTAAAAGTCTCCCCAAACCAGAAGACCTTCAAAAAAAAATCGAAATTCTCGAATCTCAATTAAAAATCCATTCATCAACCGCCAGCGACATCGAAGTCTCCCAATTAAAATCAGTCCTTCAGTCCCAAGTCTTAATTCTCGACACAGAATGCAAGAGACTAGAAGAAAAACTAAAAACAAGTCAATCCTCAAAAGAAAAAGAAGTCGACTCCCTAACCAAGAAACTCGACATCCTCTCAAAACAACTTGCAGGTCTCAGCCTAAAAAACGAAGAACTAAAGCGCAAGATAGACGACCAAGAAAACTGGAAAAATGAAGAGTTCGAAGTTGTGAAAGTCGTGAAATTCAAACTTTTTTCCTGGTTTCTCATTCAAACCAAACCGGAAAATCGATTGATTTGGACTGACCAGGACATAAAGACTGAAGTTCGTGATGAGTTTGAAGAGTTGAAGATAAAATACTGCAAATTAAAAAATTACTCTTTTAGACTGAGGGAAGAATACAAAAAAATTTTGAGAAAATTTCAGGTTTTTAGGAAAGATTTTGAATTTGATAAGAAATTCGTACCGCATGATACGAATGATGAGGTACTTGAAATTACTTCACCTTTTATTAGTCCTAGAGATACTGATATGCAACTTTTGTATGACGGTCTCAAGTCTGCAAGGTCTTATGGCACTGATTTCGAGGATGATACTTTTGGAGAGCTGAGTTCGAAGATTGTCAGAGAAGGAAATTCTATTTTTAATGCCTCGAGTTTTGAGGAAGTTAATGAAGATACGGATAAAATCAATTTGATGATTGAGAAAATGAGTGGCGAGCTGCAGGTGAAAAATGAGATTATTAAAAACTATGAGAAGACTATCAGTGAATTGAAATCAAAAGTAAATAATAAAGAATAGTTGTTTCGCGTAATATTAACTCACATATTTTATAATAAATTACAAAATTATCTTAAATTTCTCTAAAATTAGAAAAAATGAATGAATAACAAAGGTCTAAAGTGAATACCATCAATATTAAACTATTCAAAAACTCACAACCAAACTAAATTCATTTAATTAAAACTCTCTATAATTACTCATCGATTCCATAAACTCAGAAGACTCCATATTCGACTGAACCTCAGGAATATACTGCAAATGTCGATCTTCCTTATTCTGCATAAACAAGATCTGAGTAGTATTCAAACTAACAGGAGCCCTTTTCCAAATCCTATCCTTTCCCTTAGGCATTTCGATTTCACAATAAAAAGTCTTATCAACTGTTCTTTTTTCCCCTCTAACATGTTTGGGCGAATAATACTGTTTAACAACAGGTGAAGGTAAAGGTTTAGTTTCAAAAACTTTTCTATAAACATAAGAACTACTACAAGGCCTTGCATTTTCAGCCTGTTGTAAAAAACTCTCAGTTTTCCACTTCTTTCTCCGAGTTTTCCGCGGTGTTAAAACAGGAGGACCTGTTAACCCCGACGGTTTTTTGCTTATTGAGAAGATCTTCGGACGATGATGCATTTCTTGACAGGCCTTCGGAGGAATTGAGTGAATCAAGCTGCGAGACAAGGAAGGGAGTCGAAGAAAGTTCGGGTGTCCTGGAATCACATCAAGACTGACAACTTTAGACTCCATATAAAGTTATATTAAAGTTTTTTCATTTCTTTTGATTTAAACTGATATAATTCCGTTGAATATGAAGAAAATCAAAGGTTTTTTAGTTTTTCTTGGATTTTTTGCCTTTGCCTGCATGGAAGAATGTAAGACGGTGCCTTGTCAGGAGAAGTGCTTTGGGAATAGTTGTGATGTGGATTTGGAGAAGTGCCTTGAGGAACTTGAATGTCCTGAGAAGTGTCGAATGCTTGCTGGGGACTTGATTTGTGAAGAGTCTTGTAATATTCATCAGTGTCTCTGGGATGGACTTGACTGTCGGCAACAATGCAGTGAAGGGTGCCGGTTAAATGATTTGAATAATGGAAGATGTGAACAGGCTTGCTTTAATGAAGATTGTCAATGGGATGGCAATGATTGTCTTCAAAGGAAACTTAGTGATTGTGATTGCAGCTTAGTTAACAAAGAAAGACCTGTGGAGTACTTTGTGGGAAAAACGAAGGAATTTTCAGATTTAAAGGATTTTTTTCAATCGGAAATATGCTGTGAATTTGTTTCTGTCATTGTGGAAGATGACTCTTATTTTAACTCACTTATGCAAATTGAAATAAGGTCTGAGAATTTAAAGGTTTTGACTATCTCGACGAAAAATAGAAAAATCATGAAAATTGGACCTTTTCTTAAAATTTTAGTATTTGGGGCAAGTTTGACTTGGAAAAATTTTGAATTTCAATTTAATGCAAGTAGTGATTTGGATGGATTTAATTTTCAGGTCTTTGATGATGGAAAAATTCTGTTTGAAGACTGTGATTTTCAAGGAAGACTTGGAAGTTTCATTCAGGCTTTCAAGGGAACTGTTGCTATGCAGAGAGTAGACTTTTCAGGAGAGATAAAAGGAAAAAAATTACTTGGGTTTGAACGATGTGATGAAAAATGCCAGTTTTTTATGGAAAATGTGAAAATTTCTGGAATTTTCAGTGATTCTAAGTTTTTTGTAGGGGAAAACACTGAAGTTCATGCAGAAGAGGTTTTGATAGAGAACAGTGATTTTCAAGAGAGTATTTTCGATATGTCTCGACATTCAATTTTTCTAAACCATATTACAATAAAGAACTCGACAATCCATTCTTTAATTTCAGGAACTTTCTTAGAAAACTTATCAGTTTCAAACCTAGAAATAAAAAACAGTACCTCAAAAAATTCTCTATTTTCCTTAAAATACTCCACAAACCTTAAGTTCTCTTCAATTACAATATCAAACCTGTTATCCTCCACTTCAACTTTCCATTTAATAGGAAGTCATTCCTCATTTTCCCAGATTTCCATCATCTACTCAACAAGTCAGTCCTTCTTGCTAGAAAGTTCCTCAACCGTTGATTTTTCCGACCTGTCAATAAAAAGCTCCTCTTTTTTATCATCTGCTTTAAATTCCACGAATTCTCAAATCAACTTGAAAAATTCATTTTTTTCCAACTTATCAAATTCAGCAATTTTTTTATCATCCAGTGAATTTTCAATAGTCTCCTCTTCTTTCATCAACTGTTCAAGTGACCGAGGAGGAGCTGCAGTGATACTTAATTCATGTGGAAAGATAAGCGAGTCCCTTTTCCGAAAAAACAAGGCACTTAAAAAAGGAGGAGCTTTATTCATACTCTCTGAAGCCTGCATCAGTATCTCCAAATCTCAATTCGATGAAAATGAAAGCAGAAATGGAGGAGCTTTTTTCAGTAGTCAAAATATCAGCGAGTTAAACAACACCTTCATTAAAAATAAAGCCTTGCAAGGAAATGACAGAGCTTCTTCGATTTTTAAGGTGTTTTCTGAGAAGTCCTTTGAAAGTGCAAGGCCTGGGCAGGAGATATCAGGAGAGATCAAGTTTCGCATGGTGGATGTTTACAACCAGACAGTTCTTCTTGAATCTGTTTCTTGGCTTGCTTTAAGCATTTCAAATCCGAGTAACTTGACTTCTATTTCAGGGACTCAATTTAACAAGTCAACTGACGGAGTTTTTTTATTCACAGGGCTTTCCTTTTACGGCACTCCTGGAAGCACCTTAACTTTAGAAGTTGATTTATTCTGTGATGATCCTTATTGTCGTAAAAAGACTGAAGTGCAGGTAGAAGTTCCTTTAAGTCATTGTCTTTCAGGAGAAGTTCTTTCAGAGGACTTGAACAGTTGTGTCGAGTGTGAAAAAGGCTTTTATTCTTTTAGAAGTAACGAAAAATCTTGCAGGTCTTGCCCTGACAACGCGGAGTGCTACTCAAATAAAATCGTTCCTAAAGCAGGTTATTGGCACAGTACAGCAAACAGTTCAAAAATCTTCAAATGTATCAACCAAGACTCCTGTTTAAATGAAAACCGATGCGAAAAAGGCTATACTGGCAACTTATGTGCAGTATGTGCTTCAGGGTACATCGCAGGGACTTCTAACACCTGCAAAGAATGTCCTTCTAAAACAAGCAATATAATTCTGATAGTTTTTTTGACAATTTTATTTGTATTGATCATAACGTACATCATCTACAGGACCTACGA
Organism: Stentor roeselii; assembly: GCA_006503475.1. NCBI lineage: Eukaryota > Ciliophora > Heterotrichea > Heterotrichida > Stentoridae > Stentor > Stentor roeselii. The sequence continues at coordinate 174,636 of RSEH01000031.1, forward strand.
AGATGCTTATGAGCCGAAGTTGTACCATTCAGTCCTGATAAAGATTTTAATGAATTACTTTCAACTGATGATGTTGACTTCAGTAATCAAAGTCCGTTGGCCTGAGCCTTTTTATGACTTGATAAGCATTCAAGAGCAGATCGGCTCGAACACTGGAAAGCTCTTGTCCGTTGACTGCCTGATTCAAACTGCAACTGAAGTAGACCCTTACTACATAAACCAACTGGCAAGCTTTTTAGCACCTTTGGTCCTCGGCCTTCTGATAACCCTTCTCTGGTCATTGATCTCTTTGTTTATCTCCAACAAGGCCAGGGTTTTAAAACCTCTCATCACGTCTTTAGTCGTTGTTTTCTTTATTTTACACCCAGGAATTTCCAGCAGTGCTTTAAGCATCGTCAGTTGTTATGAACTGGAAGAAGGTGAGTACTGGAACACGGATTCTTTTAATATTCAATGTTTTACTGAAGAATACGGAAAAGACTACTACGCAATTTTTGTACTTGATGTCGTTTTGTGGACTATCGGAATGCCTGTCGTGGCTTATGTGATGCTCTGGAAGAATAGAAATCAACTTGACGATCCTTCAACTAAAGCAAAATACGGATTTTTGTATCATGGGTACCACGGAGAACGGTTTTACTGGGAATTCATCATCATGCTGAGGAAACTACTGATCATCTCTGTCGCGGTAGTCATGCGGAACTCGACTGTAAGTCTTCAGCTGATCTTCGTGTTGATTGTCCTTCTGGCAGCTCTTGCTTTGAACCAGTTCTACAAACCTTTCGAGCTTGACGAGTTGAACAGAACTGAAAACTACAGCATCATCCTTTCTATCATTTGTCTCACTTCTGGACTCATGATTGAAGCAGGGGCTTCTAAAGCTCTTCATATTTTTTTGTTTATTGTTCTTGTTGTTTCTAATTTACTCTTTTTTTGCTACTTTGCGAAAAGGGTCTATCAAGCTGTTGGGCATTATTTGTGGAGTACTTGTCCGAATATTGCGAGAAATATTTGTCCTAATGCTCAGAGACCGAAAATTAAAATTAGGGAAATCTTGCAGAAGGAAGAGAGGAAAAATAGAAATAAAAAAATTCCGTTTGAACCTCAGTCGGGGTTTGTGGAAAATAATAAAGAAGTTGTTATTCAGATGTTGAATATGAGACATTTTGCTGATTTTTATAATGAAGTACTGGCTGCTAGGTTCTCTGGAGAAAGTATTAAGGATGTTGAGGAAAGGGAAATGATTGAAAGTGAAAATAATCAGGCTGCTCTTTATAATGCTATGACTATTAGTGAGAGTAGGCCGTTCTTTAGAAGGATTTTTACTAGGAAAAGGAAAAATGAAACTGTTCAGCAGAAGATTTTGAATATTAGGAAGCAGAGTTTAGTTGATCATACTAATCGAAGGGTTAGTAGTGATGGTGGGATTGTGGAAGCTGTAGAGTAAGGTATTTCAAATAAATAAATTTAACTAAAAGTACCCAAAAACCTTTCCCCAGTGAAATTCATATTTTCTTCATGCTGAGAATACAACTTTTCAATATACTCAATATTTCTATCAAGATGTTCAATCAAAGCATCAGAGTCCATTTCCGTCTCCTGTGTAGGTTTCGTTTTGAGTTTCAAAGGAAAAGTCTTAAAATACAAATTTTTTAGTACCTCCTTCCGAGTGTCTTCCTTTTTTCCCTTACTAGTAGGGCGAGGCGAGAGTAAATCTCCATCAATAGCGAGTTTCAAAACATTCTCAAGTTCATTACGATCCTGCAGTTCCCTTGTATAAGCATTTCGAGCAGCTCTCAAGTTCTTTTTTTCCAATTCAATCATTTTTTTCAATCCTTCAATTTGAACGCTGTCTCCTTTCATCTTCGGCCGATCAGTTTGAGCCCTACTTCTATTTTCACTAAACCTTTTAAAATCCCTTCTTTTTCCTTGCAATTCTTGAAGTTCTTTTCTAAGTTTTTCATTTTGTTGCTTAAGTTTTTTGATATGATCATTCAAAATATTCCCATCATTTTCATGAGCTTTATATTGAATCTTCAATTCAGTGTTGGTTTTATGTAAGAAGTTGTTTTGTGTTTCTACTTTTTCTACTTTTGCCCTGTTTTTCACGATTTCGTCGTGAAGCTTTTTTTTGTCGAGTTTTATGATTTTTGCTGAGTTGTTTTTTTGACTTTCAAGAAGTCGTCGGTGGAAGTTGTTCAGTTCGTGGTTCAGTTCACGGACTATCAGTCGCTCGTGGTCTTGGAGAAAACGTGCTGTTTGGGTTTGGACCATTTCTACTTTTTCCTGCACTTTTTGATGAGTTCTAGTTATTTTCGCTCGTGATTTCGCAATGTAATCGTTTGGGTCTAGTTGTGAAGGGAATAAAAGTTTTTCGTATTCGGCTAAGGTTCTTTTGAACTCTTTTTCACGTTTTATGTAAGTTTCTTGTTTTTGTAAACAGGTTATGTATAAAAGTTTGGATTTTTCTTTTTCTTCTTCTAGTTGATCTACTAGGTCTTGAAGTTTCGCTTCTGCTTCTGTGTTGTTTGTCGGTTTGTTTTTACGTCGGAGTTTTGGAGTTGAGCTTTGGCCAAGGGTGTGATCACCCATTTATTTTAATTATATTGGATGGAGTTTCGGGTCATGGGGTAAAAATTATCATTTTTTATTCAATATTTTAATGGATTTCATTAAGATTTATTATTGAAAGTTTTTGGAGGAATTGAGGAGTTTATGTTTTAGGAAAAGTTTTATTTTTTGGAGAAATTTGAGATTTTAGTGATTTTGAGAAGGAATTTATTTTGGATTAGATTTTTGGAATGGAGGAGATTATTATGAGATGATTGAAGAAAATGAATTTTTGGAAAAGTTTTGGTTATAAGAAATGGAAAAAAAAGATCTATCGAGTAGTGAGGATGAATTCTTGGAGCTTTCTGATGGTAATTTTTAATAAGATCTTGTGTTTCCTAAGAGTGATGAGGAGAAACCTCCACTTCCAAAACAGAATTTTAATAAAAAACGCTTTCAGAATAAAAAGTTTTACAAAGGGAATAAATTTTATAGACCTAGACAGACGAAAGAAGTTCCTATGAAAGATGCAGAGGTTCAACCTCCTCAATCAATTCCTAATAACCCAGAGATCAAAACAGATGACTGTTCAAAAAACCCTCAAATTATCAAAGACTCAGAAAAAATCCCAGAACGAAGACCAAAACAATACAAAAAAAAATTTACCCCAAAAGCAGAAGCCGAAGTCTTCGAACCAAGACAAAATCCAACCAACTCCCTTTCAACCAAAGCAAACGCCGAAGAGTTCAAGCCAAATTCAGCCAACCCCTCAACTCTAAAATCACAAGCAGAAGATTTCAAGCCAACCCAATCAAAACTTTCTGAATTTATTCCAAAATGCACAGCAAAAGAGTTCAATCCAATTTCCCCTCACGGTGAAAATTTCATCCCAAACAAAGACGCGAAAGAGTTCCTTCCAAATCACTGAATAACTTTAAAATTCTCAAATCTCTCCACTAAATTTCAATAAATCTAAAAATCCCAATTAATGATTTTTATCTCCTTAAATAATCTTACACAATTAAGTCAATTCACCTCCATTAGGAGAACTCAAGTTAATAAGTATCTGTGACTGTGGATTTTCAACAGAAGTATCATTCTGTAATTCAACAGCGAAGTCAATAACAACACAAGAAATATCATCAATAGGGACCCTTTCTTCCTGCGCCAGGCCGAGCCACCTGAACCTTGCTTCTTCGGCAAGTAGTCTAGAGATGCTAGAGTTGCTAGGAAAGGCAGGGTATTCAGAGTTATCAACATTGACACATCTGCCCTTCCACTTATCCACAAAGTTAATAACTTCAATATTCTGCATCACGTCCCAAACACCATCCGAGGCGATGACGATGTAAAGATCCTGCCCTGGCGTGATGGTCTTCTCCGTGTAAAGAGGAATTGAAATCACTCCACAGGTCTTCGCTATTTGGTCCCCTAACGACCTGGACATCGCCAGGCCAGGACCTGAGCCTTCCTTGCTCCAGACGCGGAAAGGCCCGACATGTCTTCCGAAAGGGTCAGTTGACCTTTCGACGGACCCTCCTGACAACTTGATCCTCATCATCTCTTCATTTAAGTTCGGCTTCTGGTCCTTTGTAAGAGCTTCAGCTTTCAATGCCCGGTCAGTCAAAATTTTACGAAAAAATTTGTTGTTTCGAGGACGGAAAACTTCTGCCACGTCTGATAAACTTCCGATTATTGATCTTGAGTCTCCTAAACTGCCACAGTGGATTATGCCTTGATAGATAAATAGGACTATCATTGTTGTTCCGCTGTTTTCACTGATTGTTTCGCTTAGAAGTCTTTTGTCGCATTTTTGTAACATTTGGGTCATTGCGGATTTACTGTCGTGGGTGAAGGACTGGAAATGCTTTTTGAAGAATTTTAGGCAGAAGGATATTGAATAGTCACTTATTTGGTGACCTTCCGGACCGTGACCATCACCTAGAAGGCAGAGAAGGGAGTTGTTGTGGACTAGGCAGGTGTAGTTGTCTTGGCAGGTTTTTGTTTGGCCTATTCGAAAATCCATGCCGGGAAGCATGCATCCTGAAATTTTCATGGGAAGGTCACATAAAAAACTATTCAAATTAATCTGGTTTTTTGGATCCGATAAGCAAAACCTACTATCAGTAGGAAGCAGATCTAAATGCGATGCATAAAGTGAAAAGACATCAAGATAAACGTATTTATCATATTTCACTTCTTCAGGGAAGTCAGGTGGTTGAGAATTGCAACAATTTCCCATAAATTATAAACAACATGACAAAGATGCTACAAAATATTCCAACTCCGAAGAAACCTCTTAATAAAAACAATTATGTCTTGCAAGAAGTACATCTTAAAAAAAGACCTAAAAGCATATGTCCTAAAGAGCAAAGAGAAACTTCCTTCAACGCCAATAAGTCCAAGTGTCAAAGCCAAGTTAAGCTTTCTTAAAAACAGTCCAGTCACATTTTTGCCAATCATCAAAAAGCCGACGAAAATAGCGAAATCTTTACAAACTTTGAAAGGACTGAATAAAAGAAGGTTTAAATCAAGTGGCCGAAAAACCCTTGAAAGAAGTCTTCCGAATGGATATTATCACATCGCTTTAAGTAAAAATCTCAGGTACCTTAAAGCGAACCCAGAAGAATTCGATGATAAAAATTTGCTTGTCACGCCTTCTGATAGTATCAATTCGAAGAAGGACTCTTTGCGTGGAAAGATTGAAAGCGAGTATCAAGAGTACATCAACAGGACTGATAATTATGTAAAACAACTTGAAGCTCCAAGGTCAGTCACTCCTGATACTTATAAAAGTTTGAATCAAGGAAGAGATAATATTCTTGCACAGACTCCCCCGGATTTTACGTGTTTTTGGAAAAGAAAAAGAATTTTCTAGTGCTAAATTATTTCTTATTAACGCTTAATGTTTTCTTGAATATGAAAAAAAGATTTTATGTCTGGGATAAGTCCTCTGGTGCATCTAGTCCTTCTAGGGACTCGAGTGAGTACTTTCAGTATGTTAAACGGTTAAGCTCGGCTAAAAGGGAAAATCAGGAACTTAGGGATGGGCTGAGGGGTATCAACAGGTCTTTAGATAAAATTATTAAAGAATCCAAGACACCTCTTCGATTTCGTTGCATGGACACAAGAGCGGACTCAGAGCAAAACCTGAGCCATCAAATAGAATCAACCGAGTTACTCATAACAAAATACAAAAAAGAAATCAATTCCTTGAAAGCAACTACTTCATTCGACAACCAAGACGAAAAGTCACAGTTAATCATCAAAGTTTCGACACTAAAGACAAAACTCGCCGAACTCGAAAAAGAAAACTCGAAATTAAAGACCAACGAAAAAAACCTCAAAAGATTTGACGGAACCGAAGCAAAAAAAGTGATTCAAGACTACAAAAATCGCATCATTAAGCTCAGTGAATTAATCAAAGAAGACGATGAGGCAATTTTTCTCTTCAAGAACAACGTAAAAAACCTGAAAAAAGTTGCAAGTCAAAAAATGAACAGCATTGACTCAACATCAACGATTCAAGAATTAGAAAATCGAATCTCTGACCTTGAAAAACAGAAAAAAACTGAAGAAAGTATCTGGAGACAAAAGATTTTAATGTTAAAACTTGAAATTGACAAAAAAAATCAAGAAATTGATGAACTTGCTGCTGTCTTTAAAAACAAGGATAAAATTTGCAGGATTAAAAGAATGAAAATCAAAGCTTTTGAGAGGGAAGCTCGTGCTGCTGTGAAAGAATCGGATAATCAAACTGAATATGAAGATAGTTGATATAAAATGTATAAATACTTAGAGAAGAGAAACAAGTATTTATATTCTAGTATAGGACTCTTTTTAGGGAGTTTAATTACAGATAGTCTGGCGATCAAAAGTCTTGGTGCAGGGGCCGTGCTTTACACCTACTTCGAAAAAACCGATTTAATCTCAACAGAAATGCATCCAGATCTCATTCGTCGAAAATTAATTCTAACAGAGTAAAATCCACATAGACTACTCCGAGACCACCTCTTAAAATCAGAAGTTCTAAATAGATGGATGACTGACAGAACTCTCCAATTATCCAAACCAAAAACTTTTTTCAGAGACCAAGGCATTCTCGGTCTTTTAAACCTAAAGCTAGGTTTGAATTTCTACAAACCCCAGGAGTTTTTAATGACAATTCAATGGAAAGACGAGAAGTTCCACGGAGAAGGAACCGTTTTTTGTGTAGGAAGCTTCACAGACATGAACCACTATTTCTTCACCGACATTTCCGTCTCATTGATAAGACCTCGAAAAGAACATCTGGTAATTCTTGATGATCAAACCATTAACGTTCCTTAAAATATTCCAAAACTTATCAATTCTCAACTATCTCATATTTTTAAAAGAATATGTCCCATTCGAGTCTCTTTCCCAGGAAGTTTCACTCATTTTCGGTTCTTCAATGAAAGGCATGAAAAATTCTCCGATTTTGAAGACTTTCGATCGCTTGCCTGTGTAGAGAGTCAGAGTTAACTCTTTATAAAGAGTCGCGTAAATACCTGACATGAAGACTATGTCGCTGATTTTAAGACTTTGCCCGTGGTCACCGAAAAAGTTGCATTTTATTGAACCTGTGTGATCAGCTGCGAGGAACTGATGAATAATGTCACCACTTTTTAGGTTTATACTTCCGAGTTTCTCGATTAGGATCAAACGGATTTCAATGTTTTTGTCGTTTGGGGTTATGCCGGAGACTGTGTGGGTTAAAGGACCGCTCACGATTTTAGAGTAATCGTTTTGAGAGATCATTTTTATTATAGAATTTTGAAGATTTTGTTAAGATTGATGTCAAGTTTCAAATCTTTTAAATCAATGTTAAATCTTTTAATTGAATCTTTCATGGTCCCAACAGCTTCAAACCCAAATAGTTTAAATCCTAAAAAAACTCCATAATTTAAATGAAAGAAGAAGACTCAAAAACGAACCCACCAACAGGCCGTCCAATAATTTCCTCTCGTCTTCCCAAGGCCTTTTCCCAGCCGAAGCACCTGACAACTAAAAAGAGTCAAGACCACCAAGACCTAAGCCTAGTGAGCGAATTCAAGAAAGTAAAAAAACTTTTATCTCCTCTCAAAAACGTGAGTCACAAGTCAAGTGCCTTCCGTCAAGTGATAAACAAGTTATCAAAATTTCCTCAATTCAACGAAGGTCCTTCTTCCTCCCTTCCACAGATTGACTTTTTGACACAGTCCGTGGTAAGACTAGAAGAAATGATAACTTTATCAATAATCAAAAGTTCTTGCGCTTCAGGCACAGTTCGAAAAGTGCTTCACGCGCCGACTTTTAAAATCTACGCAACTAAAGAAATTCCAATAAACACTGTAGCGACTCGAAAGCACCTTGTTGATAATTTGAAGGCTTGGCAAGGTGTTCAAAGCTCGGCAAGACATCTGGTTGATGTAAGTTCGTCTTTTTGGAACACCCCTGAAGGCTGCGTCACTCTCGTCACTGAGTTCATGAGCGGCGACTCACTTGCACGACTTTGTGACAACATCGGCGCAATCCCTGAGAAAAGCTTGAAAAGTGTCGCAAGAAGAGTCCTTACAGGACTTAGTTACTTTCATCAAAAAGTAGGACCTCATGGTGCCGTCAACTTGAATCATATTTTATTTGACAGACAGGGAAAGTCCAAGTTGAGCATCGGGATTAATTTGAAGGAAAGGATTCAGGAAAAAACAGTCAATGATGATATTAATGCTTTTGGGTCTTGTTTTATTGCCGCTGCACTTGGAAGTCTTGAATGGCTCAGCGAAATTCCTCAGAATTCTTGTTGTTTGTTGCATGCTGGGTTAAAAACTGGAGAAATACCATATTTGGCAAGACTTTCTGGAAAGTTTCAGGATTTCTTGTGTAAGGCTTCTGCTTTTGAATGCAAAACGACTATTAATGAACTGCTCTCGCATTCTTGGATTAATGAAAGTGATGCGGATGGACCTGATGTCAGTTTAAAGGATTTGCTTAGTTTGACTGTGGCAGGGTCGAAAGAACTAATGCCTGATAATGACAGGCAACTTGAAATTTTTATGGAGAATGTTTTAGTGGTTTTGTCGGGAAGAAGTGATATGAAGATGGCCACGGCGAGTAATGTCAAGGAAGTCGCTTTAGAACTGGGTGTTAAGCCTGAAGTGCTTCAAGAAAAAGTAGCTGCTATTTTTAAAAATAACTGATGTATCTTATTAAAACTAGATTTTTTAATAAACCTTGATTACTAGTGAAATTATTCAAGGAAACTTTCAGGAAAATGCTTTAAAATCGCCTGGAAATCAATTCATATGAAAAAATGAAAATTCCTTCTTCTGTTAAAATCTCGTTAATACCTCTTAAAATAATCCAATTTCAAATTTCACATCTTTCTTGATTCCTTGACCCTCCGTCGTTTCCACCTGATAAAAAACCTTCCCGATGATAACCCCCACCTCAAAAGATTAACACCCAAAAAACAACAAGTTAAGTAGGTAAATTTAAATAAATCATATACTCATCACAAGATCACGACGTAGAAGTCCTCCTGACGCACTACAAATCAATAACATTCAAAGCAAACACTTTCAACATCTGGGACCGTTCATCTCAAGGCAAGACCATCGGAATCCGTTCTCAGTCAATGCTTCCTCAACTCGCGATTTCGCCAGGGCTTATTCAAAGCTTGAGTCAGGTCCAAGTGAGGAAAGTCGGGATTTCGCCAGGGTACAAAGTGTCAGACACTCATTTTTTAAGTCTTATTTGTGAAGACTGTTACTGGAATGAGGCGCAGTTCCCTTCAGCTGACTTGATCGTTCATTTAAGGGCTGCTTCTCGGCAGAGAATTGTCGATCATATGGCGCATGATGAGAAAATATTGGAATCATTTTATCAGTCTTTGGAAAGACTTAGCTATTGTCATCAGAGACTTGAAGCTCTTGACTTTTGCAGGGTTTATGCGATGTATTCGAAAGATAAGTACCTTGGGAAGCTTTTACTTAGGTTTGAAGTACTTTTTCCTCATTGTAATTTGCTTTTTACACCTTTGACGCAACATAAACTTGTTTCTTGTCCTCTTACTAAAAGATTGATTCAGAAGACTGAAGAGTTTCAAAGAGGGTATTTGACCATGGACCAGAGCTCAAGACTAGTTCCATTAGAACCATCAGACCCGATGGTTCTAAAATACCCAATAATCGGAATCTGGGTGAAAGCAATCCCTCAGACCAACTCATCCTGCCGAAGCGTGAGCCTAGTCCATCCCCTAGTCTGGGCAGCCTGCATCCAATTCATCCTAAACAAAGACTTCCGAGAAAAAGCCTCTCCAAGTCCTTCCACCTGCACTTTTTTATTACTCGACTTTTCCGAAAAACTAAAAGTCTTCGAAGTGAACAGTCAAAAGCCCCCTGCCTGGAAAACGACTTCTTTTTCAGCAGAAATCGACTCAACCAGCATAAATCCAGAAAAAACATCTCCTCTTTCCGTTCAGTTCCTAAAAAAAGACACCAGGTTTCTCTTAAAACACATCGTCGGGACCTACGCAGTCCATTCCACGTCAAACTCGAGGTCAGGGACTCCTCCGACGTCGAAGACTCCAGGACACAAGATCCAGAGAACCTCTGGATCCGCGAAAGAAATGATTCGGACGAGAAGTTATGATAAAATCATCAATGAACAGACGAAACTCATTGAAAAATTGCAGGTCAAGGTCCAGAAGTTACAGCAGCAAGTCAGTCCTAAGTCGAAAAGTCATGAATTTCAAGACTTGCACAGTCCTGCAACTCGCAGGTCTGCACAGAATGCTGAAGTTGACTTTGGAAAGGTTAAGAAAAAAATTGACTTTGATGTGGAGGAAGGAGTTCAGGAAAATAGGAATGTTGTTTATTCTAGTCAGAAAATCGTTAAACCTATGGCTTTTCATCCGGCTTTTGCGGCAGGGTATGGCAGGAGTTCTATGGAGGAGGAAAAGGTGGCGATTTTAAAGAGGATTCATGTTCATAGAAAAAAATGACGAATAAATTCAGGGATTTAATAGTTTATTCGGGTTAGGTTCAGTAGTTTGTGGCTTTTGGAGTGATTTTAGGAAGGTTTTAATAGTTTTTTGTGAATTTTTTTATGGTGGTTGATTTCTGTTGTTTAATTAAGTTAAAATATCGACTTGTGTTTACATGTTGAGATTTCTTTATTTTTTAATGACTTTCTTCAAGTCTCATTCGATTTCAATAGAGCAAGTGAATTAATTTAAAATGACCTAATTTCTAGAATTCTTAATCACATTGATATTTAAATAATATGCATAATTATAGCTAGTATAAATATAAGCTATTTAAATTTGATTGTAGTATTCAACTATTTACAACTACTGACTTCACTGATTTAGTTAGTATAACTAGTATATTAAGCATTTACAATTCGGCCCAGCCGGATCATCCTCAACACTGAAATGTTCAAATCCTTTCCCAGCTTCTCTAAATTTCTGAATCTTTTCCCTCGTATCTCTAACCTGCTCTTCCAGTTCCCCAACCCTCTGCCTATAAATCCTAGTATCCTGCTCTTCACCTTTCCTACTCAAATTCTTAGCTGATTTCACTTTCCTCTCAGATTGAATCTGATGTTTAACTTCATCTAAAGCATCAAGAATTTCCAAATTAAATGAAATTTTGTCATTTTCCAAGTCTTTCAACTTTTTCTTCAAGTTCGCGTTTTCAAAGATCAAATCTGCCTTTGATGGGAATTTGTTCGACTCGATCTTTTTACAAGATTCTCCAGATCTGTAAAGAAAGATTTCTTGTTGAAGCTGTTCAATTTTTACCTGCATTCCTTGAAGTAAAATGTGCTTTCCAGCGATTTGAATGTGGTCTTTATTGAGCTTCTGGTTCATGCTCCAGAGTTGTTGCTTTAATTTTTCCTTATTTTCAGTCATTTTTCCATTATACATTATTTGGTTGGGCTAAGGTTGAGATGTTGAGAAGTTATTTCAAATTGGATGAATGAAGAATTGGAGGATTTTATAATATTAATGGAAAATCAGTGTCTTGATATAAGAAAAGGTCTTAAAAGTCTGATTAAGTCGACTGGAAATAAGGAGATTTCTAGAAGATTGAAAGGTTTATCTGGAGTCATCTTTCGAGTTCAGGACTCTTTACTTGGAGCTGCTTGGGTAGACCGTCTTTTAGAATCTTTTTCGAAATTTATCAGTCTCAGTCACTTATCAGATGAGGGTCTTCTGCATGAAGTTGAAGTCTTAGAAGTCTCTTCATTAAGCTACTTAATTGATTCCCTTGCACTACCTGCACAGACCTTTCAAATGATTCTCGAAGACTGCAAAAAAAATCTGAAAAATACAAAAATCACTAAATTATTTCCTAAATTTTTAGAAATTTACTTGAAAAACAGATGGTTTTGCAATGAATCCCTTGCAAGAGAGTACTTCGACAGCAATATCTTGACTTTTTTTAGATATTTCGATATTCCTTACAACCACTTCTGTAAATCGTTGGCAGTGAAGTACTTAGGTGATGGAAATGATTTTTTTTTCAAGTTTGAGTCTTTAGAGCAATATCTTCAGCTTTTCTTTGGAAATGTTAAAAATTATAAGTTTTATGTTAAAGTTGCTCGAATCGTTGAATCTGTGAATTTTTTGTTTAGACCTGAGGATCAGTTTTCGGCGACTTATAAAATTGTTCTTACTTCAAGAAGTAGAAATTATTTTGGAGTTGATGGAAGATTGAGTCTTTATTCTCAGTATCTTATGGATGCCTCGGGGATTGTAAGACAAGGGTCTAGAAGGGATGGAATTGTTATCTTTGGAAGACATCATGATGCTGATTTGGTCTTTCCTGATGATGATAAAAGTATTGATTTAGCTGCTTTTTTGATCTTTCATTTGAGAAATGGAGTTGTTGGAATTGATATTTCTAAAAATTCTTACTGTTCTCTTAAATTACAGAGTGGTCGATCGTATGAACTTAAACCAGGACAGCTCTTAAATTTTGCCAAAAAAGAACTATTTCTTATTAAAAGCATTCGTTTTTCTGATGCCAGTCAAGAAAGCAATGTTTTGACTAACTCAACTCTTACCGTTGAAAATCAAGAAGGCTTATGTCAAGGGACTTGCTATGAATTTTACACACAAACTAGTAATCCAAGTATAAAGAAACTAACTCATACCATTGGTTGTGGAAGTGGAGGAGTTAGCCCAGATTTTTTCATGTCTCCTTCGCTAGGAATCAGTAAAATCCATGCGCAGTTAACATTTGATGAAGTATCAAGAACTTGGAGTATTTCTGACAATGTCTCTACGAATGGGACTTACTTGCTGATGAAGAATTTTGAACAATATAGCAGAAAACAGTATTCAAGTCTTGTGAATATTGTAGAGAATGGCTTAAGTCATGGAGTGTTCATGATTGAAAAAAATGCATTTTTTATTTCACTGGAATAAATTAGCTTAAATAGATATCAAATTCAATTATTGATTATAAAGATTAAGCTGAACTTTCCTTTGACTATTTCTATTCATTGAATGTAGAATTCAATAATGAAGATAATACATAATAATTATAAGTAAAAAGTAATCACCTAAAATTCTATTATTATTCTAACTATCGACTAGTCAAGTTCATATTTATTGTTTTCATTTCTTCAGTCGTTTCCTGTTGTTGCTTCATTAAATTTCTTCTAATAACAAAAGGAATCCACAGTTTAAAAACTGTGAGAACCATGATAACTATAGATGCTTGCTTCAATTCTTTTTTCATTGTATATATTATTATAGTCATAATAAGGTTTATGATAAAATTAATAAATTCATTGAAGAAAACATGAGTAATTGTCGCATGTGGACAAATCACATTTCGAGGTTGAACAACAATCTTAGAAATATTAATCGCTCTGAAAAATATCAAATTTTTATAAACTGGAACCAAATGATGAGTTTCTTCATTCCTTACAACTACAGGTTCTTCACAAAAAGTAAAAGCAAAAGCGTTGCTAATGATTTGAATATTTTTCAGTAGTTTTTCTGACCAATGGATTTTTGCTTCTGTTTTCGGTGGCATAAAAAGTCCGAAGTGAAGAAAGGATGAAACCGCGAAGATCAAAAAAATGTATCCTGGATGAGTTGCTACACAAAACATAGCCAGAAGTACCATTTTAGTTCCGACTTCAATATATCGATACAGCAGGAGTAAAAATTTATTATAATTAGTGTAGTTAAGATCATTAAAGTTTCAGCTTAAGGGTTTTGCTACACTCATAGGAATTTTACATAATTTGTAAATAGAAACATAAAAGATTGCATTAATGTGATTCTCAAAAGCATAAAAGAAAACGAAATAAATTGCCATTATCTGAGTAGGAGCTTCACTGTATAACACTTCAATCAGTTTAAAAAACCTTAAAGATTTCATATGAACTCTTCTCTTATCTATAAATGTCGGAGACTTGTAATTTTTCCATGATTCAGCAGGGTACTTTAAAAAACAGAAAATCAAGAAGCACTGGACTATCAAATCATGACAATTTTTATAGTACTTCGAGTAGTGAAGTAAAAAGTAAAAGATATTCGGTATCAACACAAGTGCTAAGTACACAATTCCTTTCCCAACATTTTTTCTATCCTCAAACAGTAGATACACCACTGCCATTTCAGCTATTTTATCCCAAATATAGCAAATTTCACAAGTATATTTTATTTTATAACATTTATCGTCATATTCAGTCAAATTTATCCCAATTTTTCTAACGACTTTATTTATTGAAACTGCGCAAATTTTTTCATTATCCGGTTGGAAAATGCCTGAAACCCAATCATCAAGTCCGTCAAATGTAGCAACTCGAAAGCCGATATAAGGAACTAAGCTCCAATTAATAATGCTCCTGTCCTGACTACCTGTGAAGAACATGTCTTTATCATTCGCAGAAAGGATGAAAATGATGGGTTGGGTATGATCGAGAAGCACATTCACCAGATTTCCAAGATTATCCCAAATCCTCACAGTGGTATCGTAGGAACCTGTGATAATCAAAATACTTTTCGAAGCAATTGCAGTGATTCCACGTGTATGTCCAGAAAGTACTAATTCAGCCTTTTCTACTTCTAAGTTATTCCAGCTCCATACATAAACATTGTTATTCCCGTCATCTCCTCCTACCACCAGTTTCGAATCAGCCGTTGCAATACAAGGAGAACCATTTTTTAAGGTCTTCTTCGAGGAAAAATCTCCAAATTTGTACATCAAATTTCCCAGTTCCACTGAAAAAACGTGAATTTTCGGGTCAAACATTGAAGCGGCGATCATCATGTTGTCAGGAGAAAAGCATAAAGATCTGATTTTTAACTTTGTTTAGGAATCTTGAATGATTAAATTTTTTTCAGATGATTGATTTTCGGATAGTTTCCAGATTTTTATTGAACCGTCGTCAGATCCGGAAGCGAGAAAATTCCCGTCTGTTGAAAAAATTGAGGACATTAATGTGCCGCTGTGAGATAATCTTGTGGGCTCTTGATCGTCGTAGTCGTAGAGACTCATTGTGTCAGAGTTCAAGATGGTTAAAGCGTATTTTTTTTCTATTGGGCAGGTTGTGAAACTTGAGAGTGTTTCAGAGTTTGAGTTGTCTGAGAACTGCATTGACTTCATTTTTATTTTTAAATTGATTGTAGAAGAAGGGTTATTTGCCATCTACAATGATTAAATATGGTGGTTATTGGGTTTTTAGGATTGATGATATTCTTTTGGGTTGAATATTTTTAGATTGGTTTTAGGATTAGTTTTAGGTTTTTGAATATTAGGAGAGAGTTTATTGAGATTTTTTAGACTTGTAGAGAATGATTTATCTAATGAATTTTTGATTAGAAAAATGTATATTATTATAGATAATCTACAAGGACAGTATCCATGTGATTATAGATGATTATAAACGGTAGATTCAAGTAACTCAGAAATAATCTAAGATGTAAAGGTTATCTATCATTCAAGTGTAAATTTACCTTAATAAACTAGTTCTTGATATATAGTTTCTAAGCGATTCAATAGAATAATTTTAGAGTTAGTATTTAACTTTAGTAGTAAATTGTATTGTTTAAAATGTTCATAAATAATGAAATCTTGAAGCAATAAATTTTCAGATGCAAGTTAATTATCATCATAAATACATCAGATTTGATTACTTATAATTTATCACAATATGAAACATAATCCTATATTCAAATAAGCTCTCGAACTACCTTAGATACAAAATCGAATATAGACCAGATTCTTACGCTTTTGATGAATGATCCTGTTACCAAGTGAACCCAATAAAGCTTTCACTGTAACTTGTTTTAAAAATTTAACTAATTTGATAAAAATTAAGAATCAACCTCCCACCAAATGAAGTTCTATCTTCAAAATAATCCCTTAATGTACCAATATTTTATTAGGGTTAAACAAGTACTTAAGATCCCTTAACTAATTGACGAGTAACCAACTTATCAACCCATCAGCCTTCAACATAAATAACTTATCTCAGAAAATTTCATCATGACACCAAGATCTTCATCCAGTCAGCTGAGAACTCATCTAATTATATCAAGATTAATTGTTCAATAATAACAAAATATCTTCAAGTATAGAATATTCGATCTTATAAATGGACTTCAACACCTTGACATCCAAACAAGACCTCTACCATCTGCATAATACAACTGAAGGCAACAACCAAAGAGTCATGACTCTTCTTCTCCTGACCAACAAGAAAGGCGCTTATCAAGTCCTAAACCAAAACCGCTTCCCTCGAGACACCCGCGAGTTCGGCGCAGGTCATTATTTTGTAGAAACCTTAGACGAGAGTGAATATTTCGATATCGAAGAAAGAGCAGTAGTCGCTTGTCAAGTGGAAGTCGGAGTTTCTTTGATTTTGACATATCCTGATCCGAACATTACTCAAAAATTTCTTAAGTCAAAAAACTGCAGCTCTTTGAAAGGTTTTCTTAACAGTACCCAGAAATACTACGTTATTTACAATTATAAACAAATTTTTAAAGTTTTAGCTTTAAAGGCTGAACAGTCTGTTGTTCGACCTTATGAAACTTACAAGTGCACCAATTATTTGTGCAAGTTTCACGGGCAGTATCATCATGAAGAGTGTCCTTTGAAATGTTTGGAAAAAAATTGCAGGTTTTTTAATGGGTTTCATGTCCCGCCTTGTCATTTGAAATGTTTGAATAAATTGTGTGAAATGTTTGATAGCTTTCATGAGTTGAATTGTAAAAATCGATGTACTTGGGAAAATTGTGTTATGCTTGGCAAGTATCATGAAGGGAAATGCATTCATTTGGACCATGAAAGTGAAGTTCAAGAAGTTTTTTATAATAAGGTTAGATTTGACACACTTATAGAAAAAAAATCAGGAAAACGCAAGAAAGGTGGCTTGAAAAATCCTCCAGTTCAACAAATAGTTAACCCCTCAAATCCCTCAACTATCAAAGCCAACCCAGCACAGTTATCCTTATCAAACCCATCAAAACAAAGACAAAAAATAAATCCGATACCAAACCAAGATTATTACTCCCAATACCCAAGTTTGATAAAAACCGACTCGATCAAAGCAGGACAAAAAAAGAAAATTTCTGAAAAATTATCAGAGCCCGTGATAAAACCATGGGAAAGCTCAAAAATAAAAAACAACCAAACCACCGATATTTTCAATTATCCTTCTTCATCCCCTGCCATGCCAGTCAACAGGTCAAGCCAACAGTTTATCCCTTCTCCATATACTTCTAAAGACCTGCAGCGAAATTCAGGCGATCCGCAAGTCCTAAACTATTCAAAACCTCAGCCCATAACGAAAGAGGCTCCGAGGCCTAAAGCTTTTGAAGAACAAGCTCTTGACACTATTCATATAACTTCAAATAGTAATCAGCGAATCAATCAACCTTATATACAAGTGCGAAACAGAGCCTGCGACGTAAAATCTTTATGCGCAGGGGTGATAGCATGCGGAATAGTGATTGGTATTTGCTTTTATATGATGGTTCGTTTGAAAGTAATAAAATGATAGAATAATCATAACCCTTTCTCAACTCTTTAAATATTTAGGCGATAGAATTGTGATTTTTTTAACTGAATGGCAGACTTAATCACTTTGAATATGTCAGAGATGATAGAGTTTTTTTTGTATTTTTAATATGTGCAAACTTTCTGATTTTAAGTTAGTTACAGTCTAAATTTTGAGTTTTCACTAATATAAGGCTTTTTGGGTAAATTTGACAGCTTTTCAGGTCTTTATTAGATAACCGAATTTATTGATTCCAAATAATCAGTTGATTAAGTTTTTTGAAGAGCGATTTCGATGGTTTTATAATATTTGAGTCAATTTGATTCAGTCACTTTCATGTAAACAAATCCTAGCAAAAAAAATTCTTTTACATGATTTCCTGCTATTTGAAAACAATATTTAGAAAATTCCTTTCTAATATGTTACTAAGGACCTTATTTTAATAATTCTCTTGATATTTTATCATGAATACTGCTTATTTGGGTAGAATCGATAAAAACTGAAGTATCTATTGGGAGTGTGATTGTAACTTATGACAGTTGGGCTACAAAGAGTGAGACTCAGTATGCCAATAGTAGTCCTAAATATTTCTTATAACTCTCTCAAGGATCTCAAGCCAAAACTAACACCCAGACTTTAGATCAATCAAGCAATTCTTTCTCATAATACATTGACACTTAAAAAGCATCTTCAATAAATAATAAAAGTTTATTCAATGAATCAGTTGGTATCAACCAGGAAAAATAAACTCTTAATGTACTATTTACTACTATTTGAAAGAAATTTTAAAATAAGCTCTGAGTTTTTCATCGATTACTTAAAAATGTTTCAAATAAAAAAATTGGATAATCAATTTATAGTAGATGAAACTTTCGAAAAATAGTAAGATTCAACATGATTTTGATCCTCTTCTAAAGTATCTAGAAATTTTTTTTCACTGTAATTGAATTTATCATCAATCGCTCTCCTAATAGAGTAAAGGATTGTTAGATCCAGTATTAGAATGGTGGAGTCCTTAGTTGCATCTAATGAACCTAGTTTCGAATACCAAGTAAATTAAATCTCGATAGCTGATTTTAAATCAGCAAGCTTGATTTGAATTCAAGATTGTAAATGATTTCTTTATCCTGCCTAAAGTAAGGTTAATCAATTTAATCGAGAATAAAGGTATGAAAAATCAAGTAATTCAAACATATCATCTGCACTCCTTAACATTTTTATATGTTTTGCGAGTAAGCATTCAACCCAAGTAGATTTTTTTGCAAGTCTTTTAGTAAAGGTCTGGTTGTTTAGAAAAATCTGAATTTTGAGGTATCGAACCAAATGATTTTCAAAAATTTAAGAATTTGCACAAGAAGCGGGTCTAAGTTGCTCTAAATATTTGAAAAAATTGTGAATAATATGATACCAAATGGATATATAGACAAATACAGATGTTTCACGAGTAATTGATATTCAGTGTGGAAGTTATAGCTTATAATACATTTCCAGTTGTGGTAATACACTGTGTAATGGGCAATTCTTAATGAAGGTTGGAGTAAAATGCCAGTTAATGGTCATCAGTTTTCACTCATATTTGAGAATATAAAGTTTTTTAATGTTTTCTATAGGTTGACCAGAGCAAAATAAAAATATCACTCGCTGTAGTTCAATAAATACTTGCCATCATAATGGTAATTAAATGCCCAAAACATGTTCTTAAAAACTCTACTCTTGTTTCTTCATTAGATAGTTGTTTGTAATTTCAAGTAATGCCAGCTATTCAACTGTTTATCTAAATAGCAATTCTTCTAATCATTATTTATACCCATAAATGAGATACTCAATGGCAAGAACAGTCCCTGAAGAAGACCACGAAAACTACATGACCGAAAAAGAAGCGAAAGAAATGGTCAACGGCTTCAACTCTCACTTAAAGTCTCTCACTCTGCAACTTGAGGAACTGGAAAAACTCAACCAGACTTTAAAACTGAAAATCGAAAGAGAAGTCAACAGAAACGAAAACTTCCGAGAGGCAATTTCATCTGAAAAACAGAAAAACCTTGAACTTCAAAACCAAATCGAGCGAAAACACACTGAACTACTAAAAATCGAGGGAAAAATCCAAGAAAACTCAAAAGATCTTCACGCGAAAGGGTTTCAAGAGGTATCTGAGAACTGGGAACAAGCTGAGGACCTTTTAGAATATTTGGTTATTTTAGAAAAGACTTTCATTGTTCTAAGTACCACAGCGGAGCTGCAGAGTAAAAAATTGAATGACAAGAAAAGTGAAATGAATTCGGATGCTGTTTGTGTCAATTGTAAGGAAAAGTATGTCCTGCTTTTGAATGACTCGAAGTCCTGCTCTTACCACCCTGGCCAACTTAAGTACTTTTCGTGTCGTGGGTGTGGAGCTGACCCTTACTTCGCATGCTGTTTGAAGTGCAAATCTTGTTCAAAAGGATGCAAAGTCACTCATCATAGAAGCTAGATTAAATAATGAGTTTTCATGAAAATAACTTTGGTGAACTAATGACTTCCTTAGTTAGATGAAGTTAATCGTGGACTCACTTAAAATCTTAGCCAAGATTCTCTAGTTTGATCAGCGAAATGCTGGAATAGGTAATTTGGGATGTTACTCTCTGTCACAATCAAGAAAAGCAGAAAACGGAAGGAACCAAAGTAGTCAAGGCTTAAAATCCAGACCTAGAGTAGCTAAAGAGATTGCATTAAAAGCTCTTAAAACAGTAATTTGACTAAGTAATCTTAAAGCAGCGTTAAAACTACAAAAGAGGCAAGCAACTAAAATTAATTTTTGTGCTTAGACCTCTGTTATTTAGTTGATTTTATTGACTGCATCTGAGCTCAGGACGAGTCGATTTCAGAGAAATCAGAGATACTATTGTGCAATTAAAATTTCGGAAATTAGCCTTTGACTATTCAATCAAGGAAACGATGTATTATTTAATTGATAATGAGTAGCTCAGTACTTCAATTTCAGATCAAAAACAAGCTGAGTAAAAGGTTAAAAAGTTTGAAAGCTAAATTAATTGACAAGAAAGCTTCTTTAAAATACTTTATTTTATAAAGAAAAAATTTGAATGAAAATTAATGGCTTGATTAAACAGAATCTCTCTTTCGATATCAAAAGCTATTTCAAGTAAGAATTGAAGATAGAAACTTAGAACTTGTTCTTTTGAAGGCTTAAAACACTCAAATTCGACGCCTTATTAAGAGTGTAAGAGAAATAACCAGGTGAAACTGGAAACGATTCAATAATTATAATAGTAAGGAAATTTAAAGTTAAGAATATAGTTTAGTATCTTAATTAATATTGTTAATACTATGCTAAAGATAGCATGCTTAATCTAATCACAAAGAATAATTTTACATTATCTAATTTCAAGTTTATCAAATCAATTAGATTATATAATAATTGAGAACCATAAAATTCCTGAATTTGGTTGAAACTGGTAGTTCTTATTCATGTTTTCGCAAAATACTTATATTCTAAATTTCTTATTTATTAAAAATCTTCAAATTTATATATTAATTAGACAGAAGAGTATACCAATCGTTTTGTTAAGCGCCTTGGAGTAGTTCAAATGAGATACTTTATGTGATTGAAGTAAAAGCAGCAATAATGATTTTGCTGATAAGCATCAATGATTAAGTCATCTAAGAATTCTAATTGCTTATCATAAAAAGATCTCTAAAAATTTGCACTCTGTACAAATCGAATTGTTTTAGTTTTGTACTTAAAACTGAAAGTAAAAAAATTGAGAGGGATCATTTTTTTACATTCACTTTGAAAAATGTAAGCAATTGAAAGATGAAGAAGTTTGCACTGAAAGATATTGAAAGAAGAATTTTAAAGACTATGACCCAAAACCTACCTTAAATATATCTGAACAGACGCAGACAATAAACCTCTTCTTTATCATTCATCTCTAAATTCTTCAAACATAATTTCCATCATGTATTCCGATACCAAATCAAACTCTCCCCAATATCCTAAAATCTCATTAAAATAACTAGCTACACAAGTTTGACCCTGCCAGCCATTCTAATCAAAACCAACGCCCGGACTCGAGACCACTCACACCATTCTTCCTCACAATGTCTATGACACTTATCACACATCTTAAGTCCAGGCACATCGCCCTGCACTCCCTTCATGCCAACAGTATTCAACATGAAGCCAACCCTCATTTCCTTGCAAGGATCTTTTTCAATATGGATAAGTCGAAGCCCTTTAAACTTGCGAACGGCGGCTAAAATATAAGAATGTCCTTTCACAGTGATTCCATTATTTCTAAAGCAAAGGTAGTTGATGTTCTGAGACGGTTTCAAAGCATTCACGATAAAAGCACTTCCTTCATCTTGAAGCTGATTCGAAGAGACTACCAAGCCTTTCAAAGAAATCAGCGCTGGAAGGGTTTTGCTTATTGTTTCAGCTCCTTTCACCCCGAGCTTGTTGCTGCTCAGGTCCAGGAAGATCAGAGACGTCAGCTGGCAGAGGCTGAATGAAAGCTTGGGACTTGATAAGCATGTCAGCTGGTTGTTCGAAATGTTTAAACTTCTCAAGGACTTCAAACGGAATAAAGTCCCTGATAAATGAGAAAAGGCCTCATCGTTTATCAGGTTGCATGAAACGTCGAGGGACTCAAGACCCGCGCACTTGTTCAATGAACGGGAAATTATTTGAATCCCTTCTGGACCCAGAAGGTGGTTTGAAAGGTTTAGATCTTTTTGGCTGTGGAAACATAACAGAAATTGACTGAGCTCTTCGGCTTTTGACCTACCGAAACTTCCGCTACGCGGTAGGTTGATTTGGATTATTTTGAAATTCCTTTCCATTTATTTCACCAGTTATGGAAAAAATTCAGTAAAGATATGGAATAATACAATTTTAGTTTTATTATTAGATTTGTATGGAAAATGATGAAGTTTATTAGAATAAGGTTAGATTAATGATTTTTTATTAAAGGTTAGATTGATTCAGTCATTTGTAGTCTTAATTTGTATTTACCTTTTAAATGTTGGATAACTATTACTAAAATAGTAAATGATCAAGGTAAATTTTCTTCATATAAAATATAAGAATAATCATCGAAAGTAGGTTATTTTCTCAAATCCTGCACAAAACAAGGATTTAATTATTTTGTTTGATTTTTTCGAACTTATAATCTATCTAAGATATTTTATAGTTAAAGTTTAAAGGCTATAAATCCTGAACATGTCGAATTCAATTTGGTTTAAGATATCAGCAGGCGTGACTTTAATATGTGGGATATACACCTCCTACAAGGTAATAACCTACATAAACCTCAAGAAAATCAAGACACTAGAAGTCTCTTCAGTTCAAAACGAAATTCCTTTCCGTGTAATGGTGCGAGGAATGACGAAGCCAAAAACCAGTGAGTCAACATTGGCCTACACTGTAAAAAAAACCTATTTTTCAGGTACCGGACAGGTAAACAAAACTTCAAAAATAAATCACTTGGTAATTTCTCCTCAGCCTCCCTTCGAAGTTTCAGACATCAAGGACACTTCATCAACCCTGACCATCAACCTCGACGAGCTGTTGAAAATTCGTTGCGAAAAGGCTGAAATAACTCATCAAGTCATGGACTACACCTTTTCTGAAGCCTTTTTTCTGTTCATCAAGCAGGTCTCCTCATTATTCACTGAAAAATACTTCTCGCCTGACAGAAGCATCAGGACCAAAACAAATCGAATCACAAGCGGAACTCAAGTCATCTGCTTAGGACAAGTTGATGAGTCTTCAAAAGTCTTCAAGGCTGAAATCATTGGAAGTTCTCAAGAAGCTATTCTTGACTACTACTTTAAAACTATTAAAACCCCGGCTGTTCTTTTGGCGATTTGTGCTTCGGTTACTCTTGTTGTTCGATATGTGGTCGAGAAGGATAAACTCACTTCGGAGGAAAGTGATCAAGAAATACCTGATGGGCTTGAGTGTAGCATTTGCATGAGTAGGAAGAAAAATATCATCTTGTGGCCTTGCAAGCATGTCTGTCTCTGTGATCAATGCATTAGGAATAACGTGACCAGTTGTCCAATATGTAGAGTTAGGATTACTCATCAGTTTAAAATAGATTATTAGTTTAAGGCATATTGAAGAAGTTTCTGATAACTTTAATTAAACTCGAAACTAGATTGACTTTCTATTGAAATTAGAAGCTTTTGTCTCATTACTATCCAGCTGCTATAAGCTGGAAGTTTTAAAATTTTCATACAGGTTTGAGCAGTCGGAAGTCTTTCATTATCGTTGCTGATCTCCAGCTTTAGTACTGTAAAAGGTGGGTCCATGTTTTTAAATCCTAAAAGTGGAGGCCTTGGACAACTCGTTGCGAACTTGAGAACTAATTTTCTCTGATTATTATCAAAGCTTTCCATGCATTTCCAGAAGTTTTCAACAGTGGGGTCATGATAAAAACAAGCGATATACTTCGTATTAGATTTCAAGTCTATTAAATCAATTTCTTCATTAGTCCCTGAGATAAGTTTCTGCAATTCGCCGGCAGTGAAAGAAATGAGCCAACTAATCGGGATTAATTCTTCAAAACCTTTAAAAAAAGCGGAACATTGAGGCTTGTTGCCTCGATTGAGTTTATAATCTGCAAGTCTATAAATATATTCGACTTTGTTTTCATTTGTAACAGAAATTTTAGATCCATTCGGTTTCAACTCGTACTCGGAACTATCAGGGCCATTTACTATGAAGCTGAGGCAGAGATCTTCGCAGTTGCCTTCGTAGTTTTTGATGAACATGAGGTTGTTGTACATTTCGAGGTCCAGGCTTTTTAGATCTTCTATTTGGTTGTACTTTCCCATCATTTTTTCCAGAAAGAACTCTGCGAATCTTGGCTCAATTATTATTTGCTCGAATAGTGCTTCGCCGAGTATCCTTCCAATCACATGGAATCTTTCAAGGTGATTTTCTCCATAATCTTTATCTGAATTGCTGTTTGGGTATAAACAATGATCAGCTGTTGAAATGAAAAGGCCGTAGTCTGGTTTGAAGATTTCTTGGCTTAGGTTTATCCATAGCTCCCTGAAGAGACCTCCGATTGTTTGTAGGATTATTGGATACCGAAAGACTATGTAAAACTTGAGAGAATGATGAATTTAGTTTATTATGAAGGTTTTTATTTTACGAAATAATGAATGGTTTGATTTATGAATAAATTAATTGTAAATTTATTATTCTTCAGTATCAGCAAACAATCTTCATTCAAGATATTATGATTTTTAATTAATCTAAAATATAAATGCATAGACTTATATAAGACTTTTTAAATTATTTCATATTCATAACCCTATGAAATCTGAATATGATCTGGTCTCCAGAGATACTCATTTTTAATTAAAACCAAATATAACTCTCTTAATTTAAAAAAATCTCTTTGATAAACACTTTTGATGTAATAATTCCTCACCAGTAATAATCAAATTAATCTTAAGTTAAAATTAGTATAAAAAAATGTAGGCGTATTAGTAAAAAAGTAGATCGATGGGAGGTATACAAAAATATGTAGACAATTTTCAAATTTCATCGAATAAAGGTCATTATTTAATATTTTCTTTTACACGGAATTGATGAAGAGAGTAGCCCAATGTGATTAAGATTCCTCAATTTAGATAAAAATTTTAATATTTGAGTTAAGGTAGTCCTCCCAATTAAAAGAAATGTGATATAATAAATAGTAATGAGCCAAGTTATAAAGCATCAGCTGAGAGGAGGATATTCAGTGACATTTATCACTCTCTCTCATGGTATAGTCGCTACAGTGAAACAGAAAAACAGAAAAGGTAACTGGACGGGATTTATCTCAGGAATAAGTCATCTGGCTGCTAGCTTACTTTCTTCAGCTTTTATACAAAGAAAGCTCTGGATTAATGAAAAAAAAATGGAACTTAAAGTTTGTGGCGGACTTCAAGGTGCTGGATCAATTAATTCTAAGTTCACTAAAATAAGAAAAAGTAAAGGAAATATTGAATCAAATAGAAAGAAATACGATAAGAAAATAAATACTAAAGAAAAAAAACTAATAAATTCGCATATCAACTTCTTTGAAACTCCAAAAAATGTTAATTCAGATGATGAACAATTAGCTTCTAGTACTCAATTGAAATCATTACTTGGAATATATTATAAACCAAATGAATGGAGTTCAGCCCCTAACTATATGCCGATATTTTTACTAGAGAATCATAATTATGAGGCTTGTTGGAGAAATTTCGAGATATTATCAATGGATGATGACAATTATGGATATTTTCAATCATTTGATATAAAATTCTTGGATTGTTTAAAAAGAAATATAAAAGATAAAAATTATAAAAATTCTACTTTAGACTTAGCGAAAATTTTAAGGTATATAGGATGCAATTATTTGAATCGGAGAAATTATTATCATGCCAAATTAAATTACAAAGAAAGTCACTCTTTATGTCTAAAATTAAAAAATGACCAGGATGCCGATGTTAAAGGAAAAAACAATCTATTCTTAGCAGAAACATTAAATAATTTAGGTCTATATTATTGTGCAAAAGGAAAATATAGAAGAGCTGAAATTAATCTTGAAGAATGCCTTACAATAAGGAAAGAATTTCTAAAATATCATAATCCAAATATCATGCAAACTTTCGATAATTTTTGTTTTTTATATGAAAGCTGGGGTAAATTCGCAAAAGCAGAAAAATTTTACTTCGAGCTATTAAAGATAAATCAAGAAATCCATAAATTTAAACCTCAGGAACTTGCACCTCTCTATGATAGGCTGGGATATATATACATAAACCTACTAGAATATAAGAAATCAGAAGAATACTTATATGAATCTCTGAAATTAAGAAAAAATGATTTTTCAATTATTGATCAACAAGAAATTGCAACATCTCATTACTGGTTTGGATGTCTTCATCGAATAAAGGAGAGTTTGTTAAGGCAAAAGAAAATTTTTATATCTGTCTTGAAATCAGAGAAAGATCAGCAAAAATTAATAATCTAGAAATAGCCAAGGTGCTAGAAGAACTAGGTTTGTTGTATTATTTTGAAAATAATCTTGTAGAATCAGGAAAATACTATATGAAAAGCCATGAAATTTAAAAACCATAAATAAAGATTCCCACCCTTCTTTGGCTTCATCATTCGATAATCTTGGCCATATTTGTCAAAAACAAAGAAAATTAAGTGAAGCAGAAACCTATTTTAACAATTCTTTATCCATAACAAAGGATTGGTTTAATAGTGAACACCACAGCATTGCAAAATATTTTATTAATTTAGCAGGAGTATACCTGGCTATAAGAAATACTTAACGGCAGAAAAATTTTACTTAGAGCCGCTAATATAAGGGAAAACATTTCCTAGTAATCATCCCTGTTTAAATTGGATATACAGATATTTAGGAGTACTCAGAAAGTGGAAACTATATTAAACATAAACATACTTTTTTAAATGTCTTGAAATCTATAAAGAATCACTTCCATGTAACCATCCTGACTTCGCAGAGCTTTGAAGATTTAGCAAGATTTTATGAAAAGAACGAACTTGATTTATCCAAAGCAAAGAAATATTATTTGAAAGTCCTTGAAATAAGGCAAAATATTTATCCGAAAAACCATCATAGTATAGCTTTAGCATTTTATAATATTGAAATTCTTTATAAAAATCAAGGTTTTTTGTATAAAGATGAAGAAAATTTACTAAAATGTTTTGAAATTTGCTAAGAAGAACCTCCAAGGAATCCGACTGAGTTCTCATATATATTCAGCGATTGAGGAAACTCACCTAGATTTTATTGATCTATCACCAAACCTAAAGTTTCTTGATTAGGAAGTTCATCCAAAACATGATCAGAATTATTGATCATAATGCATAGATATTAGATGAAATAACCGCCAATCCAAAGACAGTTTGCTTTCCATTTGATTCAGCAAAGTTTGCTTTTGGGTTACCCAATAATAACATAAGATTGTGGAGTATTCAAGAAAATCAAGAATATTGCATTTTTGAATCAAAAAAACAAGTAGCCTCTACTTGTTTTTGTTATAATTGTGAATACTTGGCATCAAGCCGATGAGGATCTGATAATAACTCTATGGAAAGTTCAAGAAAAGTTAGAAATTTTTTTGCTAAAGGATACTGATTCAATCGTCACTTCAATCACCTTTTCTTTAGATGATATATATTTAGCATCAGGTTCGTTTGACGGAACTATTAACGTTTGGAGCGTTGCGGATAGAAGAAAATCTTTCTCACTTAGAGGTCACTTACAATCTGTGAACTCATTATGCTTTTCAAAAGATGGATTATTTATTTTTTCAGGTTCAGACGACAGAACAGTAAAATTTTGGAGTTTTGGTGATCAAGCTCTTAAGTTTAATTTTGATAATCATAATGGTGAAGTTTAATCCTTAGTCGTATCTCCAGTTTGTGAGTTCCTGATTTCTGGATCAATTGATAAATATGTTATAGTTTGGGACATCATTAATAAAAAACTTTTTGTGACGAATACTTTTCATTATTTTAAAATTTTTACATATAGATCAATCATTAGCAGTGGGATTAAGTGAAGGGAAGATAATTTATTGGGAATTTAAAAATGAAAATAGAAATTAAGTGGACTTCAGGAAATTATTAAATAAAACACCAGAAATAAATTTGGAGAGTGGCAATAGTCCAATATTTAAGTTAAAAAATGAAAAACAAAAGCATGAAATGATAAGGTAGAGCTTTTCTATTTCTCAAAATAACTGCGGATTTAAAATAAAAAACAACATAGATGAAATCATAAAATATTTTAAAATCATTTCATATTCAACCCTGAACCTTAAACCTTTAATCAATTCGAAAATTATTGAAATAAAATCAGAGATATTGATTTTATTAAATAATCTTTACAAATATCTATTAGAATACCAAAGACATACGAGCAGTGTAGATGAAATAGATGCTGATGTAATCCCATCAAAAGACTCACTCTAAGGCCTTCATAAACAAGTGACTCATTTGACTATAACGGGTCAACTAACAGCTTTGCAATAGAGGCCATCAGACGAAAAGAGTATTCAATTATTCTTAGTAAGCATTGTGATGTATTGATTTCAGAAAACAAGTACATGGTCCTACATTTTATTTCGTTTCTTTGGGGATTACGAAGCACTTTCTGCAATATTTGAAAACCTTAAACGAAGCTTGTTGATTAAAGCAGATATTTTTGGAAAATCCCATCTTTTTTATTCGAAAATCGAAAAAAAAATGGAATGTTTTGATATTGTTTTAAAATACTTGGTTAATTTTCAAGAAGCTGATAAATATAAGCTAATTGATAAATATAAGCTAATAAGCAGTTTATATTCAACTAGGAATGATTTTTTTTAATTATTCAAAGTTCATCTGCATATCTCAGTGATTATTTATCTAGAATAGTTTTGATATCGAAGAGTAAGCTATCAGTCCCTGCATCAGTTAAATTACCCTTTTATCTAATATCATCAACGATTAGTCCTAGTTTCGAAATCTATTTTATCAGCCGCATGCCCAGTGATACTAATATGGCAACAATTAAAAGTGAATTGAAATACACTGCAATAAAAATCCCAATTCAACCTTATTCAATAAATAATATATATGCACTCCGAGTAATTAGAAATTGCTCCAATAAAAGAATATTTAATGATGTTTTAATCCAGTATTTTAGAGATAAAAATTTAAATCTCAGCTTATGCAGCTAATTGAAGGACTAAAAAAATAAGTTGATAATGAGATTTAAGTACATATGTCTTACTTAAAAAATTCCACATTAATTTCTTTATGTTGAAAGTAATATAAATTATCATCCTATCATTACAACTACAAATCAATGAATTTAAAATTTTTAAGGCTTTAGTTTCATAAATTGTTTACTAGGTAATAAAATATAAAAAAAAGTTTTATATATCTATACAAGTGATATTAAAAATAGAAAATAAAGCAATTGTCGGTTAAGCTTGACTACTTGAATAATTATAAGTATATATAATAATATTAATATAATAATATTTAGGCTGAAATCATCTTATATGAATTAAATTTTCCTATAATTACCCCAGTTCATTTAAACAATCATATATCAATACCCCTCTTCATTATAATGGTCAGAAGTATATCAACTGAAACAAACAACTCAGAATCCAGCTACACTCCACTGAAATACATTTTGAATAAGTTTTACCCTGGAAAATCAGTGAAATCTATAGTCAACCTTACAAAGTCTACCTCACCTTGATGAAACATCTGGAAAAGTACATAAAAGCCAAAAAGTCGAAAGAGTAAATGCAACAAACAGATTGAAAACAATCAACCATGTCTTAGTTTCATTCAGTCATCTAAAGTATCAGATATTTTTAGAGTCTTCTGGGAAAAAGAAAGGTTTCACTCATTTTGTTGCTACTGAGGGTTTTTCAAAGGTTTTCTTCATTTTTTGCAAGTATTTTTTTTTGAAGACTATCAAATTTTTAATCAGAAAACTGAAAATCAGGTGTTGCACTTAACCGAACATTTTGCTTACATAAATCTATTATTTAACTACTTGAATTGTTCTATCTCACAAAATATTATTATGATAATTTTGATTATGCTAGCATTAACTATAGCAAATATTCCCTATTGATCTAATTAATATTCATGATATTTTATAGTAAGTCTTAATATTTTTTTCTAATGAGTAATAACAATATAAAACAACTTTAAGATTAAGCAAATGCATGACTTTAAAACTAATTTTTTATTAACATATTGGACATATGGTTTACTACTGATACACGCAAAATAATTCCCAATATTAACCGTGGACAGATTTTTATTTAATAAGAAACATCCCGGTATAGTATTTAGAAAATTTGAACAAAAAATACGTTCTATTCCAAATTATGAGATGGATCATAAAAATTCTTATTAAATGTGAACTCAGTAAGTAATATATTGCATCTGGCTGTGCCCTTGACATGGTCTTTTCTGTACTCTCGGGAAAATTAAACAATCCAACTACTAAATTTAAAAATTTTTCTGATTATTCTATTTTATACTTGGAATTCAGAATCTTAATAAGCAAAACTTAGTTATTACAACAAGTCTTCTAATTTTCAAAAGAAGTTACTATTTAACATACATTTATAGTGAACTTGGAATAATTCTTAGACTTGCTGCTTTTGATTAATTTCTTGACAAAGATAAAAATTCGACTAAAAATAAGCTCGAGATTTGGTATTAAGAATGGATGTGTATAAAGAATTTATTTGACATGCTTTGACTCAGACAAGAGTTTAATAATCCAATGTGGGTGGGCTGATAATATTGTTTGAATTCTTAAAGGTATATTTGGTTATGGGATTTTATATCATGGAACTATGAAATAATTAAGGAACCTTTAATTAGATAATTTGAAAAAGTATATTAGATATAAAATTTCTTCATAAACCAATTAAGCTTATAGTTAAAATACTTTATAAGAAATATCTTAAGCAGAAATTTCTGTTTAAAGGAATATTATTGTCGATTCGAAAGAATATTCAAATGCATAGAGTTATAATTTATGCAACTTTTGCTGATAATAAGTTTAATCAATTTATTAGAAATCTATTTATCTTGTTCATTATAATGATTTTTGAATTATTTCTACTGAATATGTCTACTGCCCTACCCTCATCTTGCCCTTCATTTTCAGGCCCAAGTTCTACAATTCAAATCTTGAGTGATTCTTCTTTTTGGGTAGTAGGGCCAAATTACCCTAATGGAAAAAATGCTTCAGTATTATCACACAAGGTAAGTCCAGATTCAGATACAGGTGGGACACATATATGGGAAACACCTTCAAAGATATCAAATCAAAATAGTTTCTGGTTGAAATTCAACAAAACATTCGAATTACCTGATAAGAGTATCAAAGCGGTCAATATCTATTTTAATGTTGATGATGAAGCAAAGTTTTATATAAATGGCATATATACGAATTGCCACTCTACCTATACTATCAATGCAAAAAAATGTGTTGTTACACAATATGTGAATAAAGGATCAAATGATTTAAGAGTTGAGGCAGTTGACTGGGTTGGTGGGTACTTTCTTAGTTTTAGATTAGAGATCATAATGATAGGGTAATTCATTGAAAAAATTGAGTAGTTGATGATTTGTATCTAAATTTTATCGAATAATGAGAATGAAATCGCTTTCTGAATTTCAACTAAAGTAAAAAAAGTTTCAAAAGTTTCATTTTTCCTCCTGCGTTTTATTCCAACTTTTAGTAAATATAGCTGATATTAAAAATAAGATGCATCTGTTCAAGTTAGATGTAAGTAAGTTAAATTAATCGTTTTTTATTCTTACAAAAAATATATTGCCTAAAGCCTTATCTAATTATCAAATAAAGTAAAAGCTTGAAACATATAATAGTGACAAACAATTAATCTAATATAACAGCTCCTTCATTAAGTTAATTTGTGAAAACAGATTAAGATTCAGTCCTATTTTGTTTTTTTTTTAGATGCTTATAAGTATAGCGATTTTATAAAATTGGTTTCTATTCATCATAAAAATCAATATTTTGATATAATGTATTGATAATTATTTATAAATTGATAAAATTTAACATAATTATATCTTGTATGAGTATTAATCATCTACAATAGAAATCTCATTTTGAGTAACTTTTGAATATCGAATTTCTTCTATTGAATCAAACTCTGTCGGTCCAGTGAAATGATAATGTATATAAAAATCTAAAATATCTAATTCTATTTATGCTTACTCTTAACAATTATCACCGAAAGAGGCACTTTAAAAAATTCATTTAACAACTTGACTAGTTGTTCTGAATGATCTCCAAACATTAGAAGTTCATGGCAAATTTTTTTTTTCATCTCATACTTATACAAACCTGCAGAGGTAGAGAAGGCTCTTTGACAGACTGCTTGAAGTTCTTCAATATCAATTAAATAATTATCACATCCTGTTACTTTCATGATCTTCCTGTAGAGTCCCCTTAATTTAACCGAGATAGTGATGAAAGGAACAGAACCATATGAAACAAAAGAAGGTAAACGACCAAAGTAATATTCTGCTCTGAATCCTTGAGTAAAAAGAATTCTTCCTTTCTCAAAATATTCAGACATGCTGAGTACTTCTGGAGAATTTAAAATATCCTGCATATTCCAATCGAGAGTTACAAAATTTTCTGTGAATTCCAAGTTTTTTTCAATTAAATAACTACAAAGTAAAGATTCAACTTCTGGTTGTTGAAGAAGGACTCGAGGTCTATCCGGCAAGACTACTTTAAAAAAATTGTGATGCAAGTATCTTGGAAGTAGTCCTGGAGTGAAGATTATTTTAGGATAATTAAGAATTTTTTCAATTTTAAAATTCTGAGATTTTTTCTTTTTGATTGTTTTCGGGATGAAGTCTTGTAATAAAGGATGAGACTTGTTTATTGAAACTATCATCTTATGGTCTATGTATTTAACCATTTTATATCCGATTAGTTTTATCTTATTTGCGTATTCTAAAAATTTCCCAATTCTTTTGTAAGATGATTGAGAAAAATCTAAGGTATTGTCATCTTTTATTCTATGCATGCACCTTAATGCAATAGATGGCTCTAAAGGAAGCTCATCGGGATTAATGACGACCATTAAACAAGTAAGAAAAAGCTCTAAAATAATTTGATCTTGAGTTCTTTTGTCTTTATTTATCTGCATATTTTCAAGATTTCTTTCAATTTTCTGGTAGTTTTCAATTTGATCTATTTTAACTTCATGTTTTTGATCGAGGCTCAAGGTTTTTTTTTCAAGGTTCATATCATCTGCAGAAGACTTTTCATCTAGAGTAGCATTTTTTTTATTTTCCACTGAATGATCTCTGCTGCTCTTTTCCGCGGGTAGCGAAGATAAGGGTATTACCTCTTTTATACAAAATCCTTCATTCGGTACGTTTTGATTTAGCATCCAAAGTTCATCCATGTAATGATGGAAAACTTGAACACATTTTCCTTTACCGTCAACTCCAGGTTGATTGTCTTTCAAAAGACCAACAGCAAAAGGTAAGTTTCCTAGAATTGATATTGAAACGATTTCTCCATTAACCATTGATTCAGATATTTCTGATATATTTGCTACTCCAGGCCACATTAAGTCCGCGCCATTTATAATGAAAGAGCTGACAGGTGGCCATATGAATACAGTAGGAAGATATTGAGGATTTTTCCATAAAAAGAAAATAGATGGAAAGTGATAATCAGATTCAACAAAAAGTGGAATCAATGAACTTCGACCTACTTTTGAAATGATTTTTACTTTAGTTTGAGACACAGTATGCTTTTTATATATTGATTTTTTCTTTAATATTTTTGAGTTGATCATAGTTTGAAATTCTTTTCTCTCTGATGATGACAATAGCGACTCCTTATCAAAAATCACTTTCTTTTTGAACATATTTATTTACTCACCCAAGCCATTTATTTAAAACCTAAAATTGAACTTTAATAGTGTTTATCTACTAAAGCGGTAAGATTAAATGATAATTTGAAACGACTCACTTCAAAATAATCGAATTTGTAAGGGAATTTATATTATATTTACAGGCTCAAATTAATTTCAATTTTTTATCAAATTTCTGATTAAGAGTCTCATCTGTTTATTATTTACCAATTTCAAACATTTCATAGACTTCAAAGCTAATAAAGGATATCATTTTAAGTGTTTGTTTATTCAATATTCATTTTTTTTCTCCATTGCATTAGGATCATAAAAATATTCGGAACAATTAAGCTCATATTAAATATTCATTATATAATTATATTTGAATTTCAATCACTTTGTTTTGTTAGTTTATTATGCATTTGGCAAGATTATGAATGCCAAAGAATTTTTAAATGAAGAAATGAGGTATTTAATATCCAGAATGCGAATTTTCGGAAATATTTTTTAAATTTCTCAGAATTTAAGATCTGCATTATTGATCATTCTCTAATCAGGATTATATATCAATATATGAATTTTATTCATTCACTGATAATTAGAAGTATTATTTTGATAATAATTTAAATCTTGTGATTTTTTCATAATCTTGGAAGAAACCATCAGTTTTTAGTTGAGAACTTAATATTGCAAGTCTGTTATTAGCATCTCTTTATTGCATTTAAAGGTAAAGTGTTTATATTTAACATAATCGAAGTCGCAGTTTAATTATTTCAAGTCTTACGTAATCAGAGCATTTCTTAGTACGTAATCAGCGTCTCATCTTCAACTACAACCAAGACACTTTACTATATTCACAGACTTTGACTTTCGAATTATTTTGACATAATCCACTTCCCGATCTTGATGAAAATTCGATGAAAAATTTATCCAAGTCAATATTCTGAGAATTTCTGCTTAGATACTTTTAAAATTCTGGTACAACCTCTGTCAGTCCATTGAAAATATTAGCAATATCTTTTTATTATAATTGGTAAAATCAGTCTAATATTCTTTGTTATGCTGAATGTTTATGATTTGATATTCTTTAGGATTCGAATTGAATTTATTCTTTAATCATTATTTGCAATTTTTAAATTCTCTTTCATAGAACTTGCAAGGGCTTTTCAAACAAGGTTTCCTGATTCCCCTTCAAGAACATTAGCTACGTAGTAAAGATGATCTAAAGTAATCTCAAGAATTCGCTCATTATTCATATCTAAGTACACTTCAAGATCAGAAACGACTTGTTCAAATAAACGAATATTATACGTAGGAACTCTTGAATTCTTTGTTTTTTCTATCAGAAAATTCTTTAATCCTTGCACAAATTGAAGCTTTTGCTCTCCATTTGAATTCTTTGATTCTTATACGATAGTAATGTATCCATGATGGCTTTGAACCATATAGTAGTCCAATCACCTTATTGATACCATTCTGTTTAAAAACTAAGGGCGCCCCCGACATATCATTAATCGAAGAACAGGTTGCACAAATGATTGGACTAGATTCTGACAATAGCTCTCCACAAAAAGAAACTGAGCAGCCAAATCTCAGATTTTTAATCAGATTCTCAATTTCTAATTCTGTAGCTGAAGCGATAAATAGATATAGCATTCGCATTCGTGTAAATGAAGTGGAACAATACCAACTTCAACTATTTAAAAAATAACCAAATTCTAATAAAAAGTAAGATCAAATAAAGAATACCTTAGATAAAACCAATACTCATACATATTATTTAGTTATTGAAGTATTGATTAAAGATTGAATCCAGAAATTCAATAATTCTTA